>VZUI01053503.1:0-108349 GCA_013401135.1 Cettia cetti
GCGGGCTCCGCGGCGCGGCCGGGCCGTCCGCTCGGCGCGCGGCCCCGCCCCCCGCGGTCACGCCACCCGCCCGGCCGGCGCTGCGTCAGCCCGGCAAGATGGAGACCGCCGAGGAAGGTATCGCGCTCGTCCTGCGACCGCCGCCAGCCCCAGCGGCGGCTCTGCCGGGGCAGCCTCGGAGGGTGGGGGGGCGCGGGGGAGGAGGAGGAGGGTGTCACTGGGCCCGCTGGGCGGACCGGGTGCTGTTCACGCCCGGAGGGGCTTCTCGCACCGGAGCTGCAGGTGCCCGGGCCCCGTGCCCCCCCCACCATGCCGGGCCCTCCGTGCCGCGGAGGCCGGGCCGGGCCGGGCCGAGGGGGGCAGTGTGTGAGGCGGCGCTCGCGGGTGCCCCTTACATAACCACGGGGAACGGGGAGCGGGGGGGGAAAGGGGGGCGGTGCCGGCAGCACCCGGAGCGGGGCTGGGATGGGCCGTACCTGGGCACCGGAGCCCGCCGGGACCTTCCGCTGGCTGCGGCTTTGCCTGGGGAAATGGGGGCCCGGGGCCGAAATGAGATCCCGGGGCGGAAAGCAGCAGGCGGGTGCGCAGGCTGGGGCAGCGGGAGAGGCGGCGAGGAGGGCACTGCCCCGAGCTCCCTCCTGGCCGGCGGACACTGTCGGACCCGGCCGGCCCTATAGCCCGGGGAGTCTTAAATATCCGCGCTTGGCTGAATAGCGGTAGCTGCTCCTTTCGCAGAGCTGACTTTGTTACGTGTGCTGGGCGATCTGTTCGAAAAATGGAAATATGCGGGAGCTGACATGTTTATCTGTCCGTTTTACAGCAGACTAATACATAGTCACTTATCTAACTTTAAAAAAAAAGTCAAAGTTGTCACAGTCATGAGAGAGCTTTTATGCGTAGTATCCATTTTTAAGGGTATTGCTTTATTTGAGATGAAACATGGATATGTTTTGTCAGCACTTTTATTATGCTTAGATAATTAAAAAAATCACAGAATTGTTAATGTTGGAAGGGACCTCTGGAGTTCATCTACTGCAAACCCCCTGCCAAGGCAGGGTCACCTAGGGCAGGTGACACAGGAACATGTCCAGGTGGGTTTTGAATGTCTCCAGAGAGGGACTATGTAGTTCAGACGGATACTGGAGAACTTTGATAGATCAGCACTTCATATTGTAGCATGAACCAAACTAAATAAAGGATGTTTCTTGTGCTGTGTTTCTTGCAGTGTTTGAGCTTTGTTTGTCATCTGAAACAATAAGTGCAAATGCATATTGCGGTAGCAAGGCAGTTCCAAAGAAAGCATTTTGCGTCTTGGCTTTTGTTACTTTGGCATCATTTTGAATGTAGCTTTTTATCAGGTGTCACTTGATTTTCCTGCTTGAGAGGATTTAAAAAAAAAAAAAAAAAGCTGGAAAAACATGAACCACTGGATGAAATAAGACCAGGACCTTTGCAGCAATGTCTTTTGGATTGTGCTGTAGATGTCTTTAATACCCACAATCACTGATGGTTTATCAAAATATTAGTGTTTCTTAACTCTAACATTTAAAATTGCTTGCTGCAGCTCTGTAGACCTAGTTACTTACACTGATGAAATCAACAACAAAGTGAAACTTTGATCGCCTGTCCTGTGGTTGCCCAGAAAAACTGGTTTTATGCAAGCTGTGGAGTGGATACTAGAAATGACCTCCTGATTTTCCACCACTCTGGTAGCTGGTAGATCTATCTTGGATTTAATTCAAACAGCATAGTTGGTAATTTGTTACAGGCTGTTACCAGTGGTAGACTTTGATCATACCTGACTTAAGTAGGTGAACAGAAAGACCAGCAAGACAAAGAAGAGGAAGTTTTAAGTTACACCTTTAAGGCATTATCTTATTTAACTAAACTTTTGTGTTAAATTCCACACTTGAAATATGGATTTTCTGGTTTAATATATAAGCACGCACAAAGGCACATATATATGCAGCCTTAGATATTATTTTGTGGCCTTATCAATGTTGTCCTCAAAAGCTCCCAGTGGTAGCATGAAAGTAACCAGTCTATATACTCACTTACCATAAATACCACTAGAATGTTACAACTTCTACAGTTTCAAACCTCAGGTCCTACTATTAGAACTTCACACTGGCTTGCCAGAATGCTGAAGAGACTTCCCAAGGTTAGAAGGCTCTGAACACCCACAGCAGCAGCAGCAGCTAAAACTGTGTTAGTGCCTTGAGGAAGTGGAAATATGATATTGTTGTGTGCTTGAACTTCTACTACAAAGTGTCAGATGGAGTTTCTGCGCGGGTGATTGTCTGGTGTCAGTGTTACGGCGTTGTGGTTCTGCTGGGCTTTGTGCTTGGCTGAGCTGTATTGTGGAGCTAGAGAACTGAACTGCATGCTGAGGGCTTAGATAAGAGAGGCAGTCTGGGGTCATGGTCAGACTGAAGTGGAAGCTGCTTCACCTCAGAATGAGTGGGAAAGTTGCTTCTCTGTAGCACCTGAAAGCACCAGACACCCGGTTTTGCTGAAGAGAGGTAATTCTGGTTCTTTCTAGATAAATTTGTTGCTAAATAACATAGTCTTCACTTCTTGACATTCCAGTTGAATTTCAGTTGGAGAGATAATAGGCAGTGAATCATTCTTGGGGGCAACAGGAAAGAACTTACTATTCAAGGTCATTTTTTCAAAACACGTGCCTGAAGAACAGGATGCAAAGTGTGTGTGTGTGCATAGAGAAGTAGTGACTCTTGCACGGTGGAATTCTCTTTGACTATGGCTGTAGGTCATAAGGTGCATAGCTTAACACATTGACCCTCAGCAGAGTTTATTGATTTGAAGCTATCAGTTGCTTAACAGCGCAAATGATTACACTCATAATACGTTAATTTGGATTTATAAACTAAGTGGGAATATCTAGAAATTATCACAGCTTTGAAAAAATAAAATTTAGGTTTATTTAGTAAGCTAAGTCTTTTCTCAAGTCAAAAATTCTTTTGCTCACAGTAATGCAAATTGCTTTTTCCCAAAAGTTTTGACAATAAGTGAACAGTTTGCTGTGAGAGTCAAGAGGCCATTAAATGCAGATTCAGAGAGCAGTGGGCATCTTTCAGGGAACAGTGTGCTTTCAGCTTGCTTTCATTGGTGCCAGAGTATCCTTAAAGCAGTGGTTTCATGTGCTGTCTCGTGCTTGTCTGACCCTTGTGAGGCTGAGCCAGCCTGCAAAGTTGTCAGCTTGCTGTAATGAAACAGCTCTGTTGGAAAGAATGCGGGAGGAGGTGGGCATGCTGCAGTGAGTGGGCAGGGCCTGCCTGTCAGTCGGGAAGACCTGTCTTGTGCAGCCAGCTGGAAGTGCTCTCTGGGGTAAAAGAGTCGTTTGTTGAGTGAAGTAGCAGTTCTGGTCTTTCTCCTCAGCAGAGGAGCCAGGGGCTCCTGATGCTTGCAGCAATCCTGCAAATCATTGCTGCTCAACGTGGCAGTGATGGAAGTGCTCTTTATGTCCCTTTGTAGCATCACTGATGTGATATTGAATACCTGTTTCTGTTAATTCTAGGTTTTCATGCTGCATGAATGAATTCACTTGAACAACACTTTCATAGATAGAGAATGTTTGAATGGAATCATCTGAATTCTTATGCTTTATGTATAAAAACTGTCCTAATACTTTATATACTATGGATACGGTCATAATGTTACTTCTTAATAGGAAAAAAAAATCAGTCTTTGGTGCCTTTTAGAAGTTTTTATAGAAAAGCATTAACTTTTGAAGATTTTGGCCAAGAACAGAGATAGGTGATTCAGACTTGAAATTGCATAACTGCAGTATTCTCACATCAGTTGGTATTTTTCTGACAAAGATCTCTGATATGCATGTGTTCCACTCTGCATGTTTGCTGGATAGTGGTTGATAGAGAAATAATTAACAAAAGATAAAATCTCAAACCCACATATTCTATAAAAATGGACATTTTATGTTCATTTCCTTAATAGAAGTAAAAGGAAGAGTCAAGGGAACATATGCATCCGTCAATAAACAGATAAGACTTGATTTTTATCCATATTTATTTGTGTGTTTAGCGCTCAAGCTAACTGAATGGTATTTAAAATAGACATCTGTTCTTTAGAGGGAAAGGTCTGTGCTTACTTCTTTATCCACAAAACCTCTTGCAACCTTTATTTGTGAGAAAACGTCAAAAATAGGGAATGAAGAAGGTGCTGGACCTATGGAAATATTACTGAAATTATGAAACAAGAAATAGAAAGTGTCTTTTCTTGCTAGACAGTAGGCTATATCCAAGTTGGGTAGCAAATTGCAAAATACCTGTGTCTGTTTATTATTTTGGATTTTTTCCCTTTCAACAAGAGCACCAAGGAAACATCTGGTTTAGGTTCAAGAGTAGCAAATTACTTAAGTCATTGTTGGACATTATTAAATCTGTTTAGCCTCTTGTGTAACTTTTTCCAAACTCAGATGGAATTTTTCTATTTTGAAGTATCCACATTCAAGAAAATTACCCTTAACTGTTTGTATATATTTTTAGTGATAACTCTTTAGGTAGAAAACACATCCTCCTGTAATTTTACTGTGTCTATTTCCTAGAAATCCTAAAATTTATAAAACATGTTTTGAGTTTATGCAACACGATCAGGCAGATAATGTTCTTGTTGCTCTTTCTGATGATCTCCCAGTCTGTCTTGCATCAGATGAAATCTCTTTCATCCTCTTTCAAATTTTTCTGGCTTCATTTTGCTACATGGTAAAGTTTCTAGACTATAGTTGTGTCATTTGTCTTGAAATTTCAGGTTCTTTAAGCAGTAGTGTAATAAGCTTTTTGTCCTTGTCAGCAGATATATGCAGAGTCTGTCGGTCAGAAGGAACTCCAGAGAAACCCCTCTATCATCCATGTGTGTGTACTGGCAGTATTAAATTTATTCATCAGGAATGGTGAGTTGTGTCTTTGTGTTCATTTTTTTTTTTTCCTAATGAAAACGTATTAATGTGTTGCAAAAAATATTTCAAGTCTTCGGGTTAACTAATAAAAAAATCCAGTTTTCAGTGGAAACGTGTTAGGGATTTTGATGTTTTTTACATGATGATTGATTAGAATGCAGGAAAAATTTAGTAATTTTATGTGGAAAGAATTTTTGGGTTTGATAATTATTTGTGTTTGGGACTCCAGTTCTGCTTGTATATCAGAATTATGAAAACTAAGCAAAAAATCAGTTTGTTGGGGCTTTTTTGCCCGCTTATAGTTGTGAATAGAAAATCAAACCTCACAGAAAAACAAACAAACAAACAAACCCTAGTGCTTTTTAGTCATTTTGAAGTGTGTTTGATTAGCAAGTGCTAAAGTAAAAACTGTTGTTCTGGTCTATATGATCATTTCTGATGGTGTTTTGATAGTCCTTTGACAAATACAACAGTTCTAAGTCTTAGCTGTGTGCATCTATGTGTCATATCTTGAAGTGTTTGTAAGAACTGGTGTCACTGGTGGATGTCCATGCCAGGATATCTTCTTTAGTCAATAATGCACTCAAAGAATGCCCTTTATCAATGCTGTGACATATTTCAGTTTACATTTTCCTACTGTTTGAAACCTACTTGATGGCCTAAAAGGACTTAGAAACATGATTATTTAGGTCCTGCTTGACAGTTCAAATATCCTGATTAAAGTGCGAAAGCAGAGAATTGGTGTATTTTCCTTAATGGAGGGATAAGGCTGAGAGATGTATAGCCTGTGTTAATGTGATCACTTTTTATTGCAGCTTAGTTCAGTGGCTTAAACACAGCAGAAAAGAATACTGTGAATTATGTAAGCACAGATTTGCTTTCACACCAAGTAAGTATGTTTTACTTGTTCGTATTTTTTCAGAATTTTTCTCACGTAGTATCTACGAAGTGATTACTTTTTCATTCAGCATGGTAGATCCAAACTTGTGGTGTAACTTCTGTATTCTTGTTTTAATTGCAATTTTTATGCTTGTTATTGCCACTGTGAATTGCTTAAATAATGGGTAATTTGGTTCTTTCATAATCTTAAGTGAGACATAAAAGTATTATTCTATACTTTTCTGACAGCCTCAGTCCCATTCTTTTGTTGCCATTATTAGCATTACAGCGTGTGGTGTGTTTTCAGCTTCATTGATAAATCTGAATTTTTGGAAGACTGAATGGTAAAGTGAAACCGTGGCAAAATTTGAATTGCGGTTTTCAGTTACCTTTAAAGGATCTACCTGCCACACTAACACTTGGCTTCTGTCAGTTTCAGTTCAAGTGATCTTGACAGATAATAGAAATTATGATTATTCCACTTACATTTCAGTCAAGATATGCTAACTACCCAGTATTAAATTGCTTTTATGTTAGATACAACTAAATAGGTTAGGCAACTTATGATGAGGAGTCTTCATATAATTCCCAGATGATTCTTAATTACATTTTAACTGATAGTTGTAGGAATACATGAGGTGGCAGGCTGGTATTATTTAATGTTGTCAGTTTATTGCCTGCTACGTTTTTCTCTTTAGATGAACTGATTTATTCCTGTTTCCCTCTCACCTTTTTTGTGTGTTAGAGTTTTTTTCCTCCTAGTTTTGTACTTTGATAGAGAAAACTGAGGCTAAGGTGATTTAGTTCATGTATTTTCTGTTCCAAAAATCCCTTGATCCATCTTCCTTCTATATGTTGAACCTTGGTATGATGTATTTCTGCCAACAATTAATTAAACACATTATGCCAGCAGTGAAATGTGCGATATTAACCCTGTCTTGGGAGGGTAATAGCATATTTTATGTTGAACACAGCAGTATTTCATGTTGAACCAGCTTTCTGGTTATTATTATTAAATACTTCAGGGATCTGTATGAGGATGTTAGAGATCATCTGCTTCCAGGTTTATTTGTTAAACATTTTTATAAAGGCATTATATTGCTTCTGTATGGAGCTTTTGCAAACTAAGAGTGATACCCAGTTCTGAATCTTCCTGCAAGCTAATTTGCCGCTTTCAAAATTGCATATTGCGACTGGATCCTCTACAAAATTTAATGTGCAAGACCAGAAAATGGCATTTCAGTGATTTGTTAGCTGTTAAGAAAGAAGACTTCATAGTTCTATGTGAATCAAAAAAGTTTATGTTTTCCTTGGGATCTAGGAAAAGAGGATGAGCCACTCCAAACTAAATACACTTTATATACTTGTTACTATTGATAAGAGGAAGCTTAGTTACTGCCCTGTCAACAGAGGTGTTCCTGCAGAAGTTAATTCTTTACTGACACTGCTGTTGCCAGCACAGCTTGTAATGTACTCGCAGGTTATGGGCAGGGGAGGAAACTTAGTTGAGTTAACGCAGCTCAAAACGTTACCATTTTTCACAGGAGCTTTGAAATTGGTGATCAGGAACCGCTTTGTTCCTCATGCAGCAGAATGTATCCTCCACATTCAGCCTCCAGTAAGGATCTGCTTATCCTCTGCCACACACTTGTCACTCCCCTGACTGAGCAGGCTCAGCTGATTAGGTTTTCTTCTTGGCTTTCCACGTTGCAGTGTGCTTTTTCCTACCAGGCTTCTCACACTGGTAGCGCATCAGGTACCCTTCACAGATTCCTCCTGCCTTTCCTACCCATCTGGTCTTGTTTCATGGTTTCCCTCACACCCAATACTCATGCAGTGACAATTTCCTTAATTTCTCTTACCCTTCTTTCTCTGGAAGATAATGTGACTGTCCAGTCTGGAAACTGGATCTGCTTGTGGGAGCAGGGAAGGAGTCACAGGTGCTGGAGAGAGAATGATAAGGCAGAAAAATAAAAGGGACTTACATATTCATCCCAAGCAAAGTTGGATCTGGCCTGTAACCACTCCAGGTGTAGCACACTTTCAGATGAGTTGATTCACCATGGGATGTGGTCAGATAAACACGCGCATTAATTAATATCTGTGCTCTGGCAGACAGGCACTAATGGTGTAACAGCGTGTTAGTGCAGTCATTCCAGCAGCTCCTCTCTTGTTTAGCTTGGTTTGCTTGCTAAGGCTGTTGCTGTCATTCTGTCAAAAATGCTCCCTTGCTAGTGGAACTTCTTGTGTATGGAGCATTTATAAACAATTTCTAGTGCATTTATTCTCTAAGTTCTGTAACATTTTGGGATTTTTTTTAGCACCTGAACTGCTAGTTTTGTTTTGCTTGTAAGGAAGGAAAAAGGAGAAGATTCAACTTGTATTTTGGCAGGAGTACAAAGGAACAAATTTTTCTTTTGAGTAAAAGCATCATTGACTAAATGTGTTTAGTCATGTAGGTAAATGATTCAATTCCAAATGCATTCTTTAAAGCTAATTTTTTTATGTTTTAAAATTAATTCCTCTCCTGCTGTTCTACAAGATAAGAATTAATACAACTATTAAAAAAGTAGCTTTTGACATTTTTTGATTGTCAGGGTACCTGTTCATTTTTAACTTGTGAGTTTTCTTCCTAAGTTTTTAAAGTGTAACTACTCTGCATTCTTTTCCTCCCCACACATATGGTTTCTTTTGTCATGTGCAAGGGTATGCTTCTGTTAATGCTACAGTAAACATTCATAAGCACTGACACATGAAAGAAGGTGAGGCTGTGTTTCCCAAGAAAATAAAGTTGTCAAAACTTCTCCATTCTGTAGAATATAATGTTAACATAAATACTGTGAAAAACACAAATATGAAAGCAGACTATGCTGATCTTTGTCTGAGGATTGGGATGGGTTCATTTCTGCTTAGTTAAAACAAAAACTGTAAAGGAGGTCATATGAGTCGCATGTTTCTTGTCATGTAATTTGGATATTGCGTTATTGAAGGATATCTTAAACTGATTTCTTTCCCTGTTCGTTTTGATAAACTTTTAACACAGTAGTCCATAGCTTCAGCATCTCTAGAAAGTCTGATTTGAAAAAATAAACTTCTGTAACAAAATACTGCATGCTGGCACAGAATTCAGTGTGTCTTCTGCCAGCTCCAGTGTGCAGAGTATGCACACAGCTGAGATTTATATGAATGTTATTTCATATATATTTTTTAGAGCTGTGCTTGCCTGAGATGGAGTAGAGTTTTTCTCCTTTTACCTTAGTGGACTGAAGCAAAGTCTGCCTGTGTTTGAAGCGTGTAAAACACAGAAACATAGAATGATTTGGGTTGGAAGGGTCTTTTGAAGATCATCTAGTCCAACCTAAAGAATAAGTCACAAGCCCTGTTTTACCAAACCAGTGCTTTCACCCAGGAGCTATCAAATATATGGTTTTTACTTATGAGTTATACAGTCTTATTTCACAATCAGTGCACAAGGATGACTGAGGTGGCATATAAATGGCTTTAAAATGTAGTAGTAAATAAGAAATCTGTGAGTAAGAGGGTTGCAAGTGTGCTGATTCTGTGAAGTAGGCTAAATAGCGGCTTCTAAAGAGAGCCTTGTGTTTTTCCTACCTTATTTGTGTCAGTGTAAGAGCAAATTTTTGTCATACCGTCTGTTTTGGAGAAGTAAAATTAATAATTGCATTCCTGGAAAAGTTAGGCTTATGGGAGGGGAGGGTAGAACAAAACCCAACCTCCTGAAAACAACCAGCTGAAAAAAAAACCCCACCCAAATTTAGGATTTACAACTAAATTAGCAGTTACAGTGCATAGGTGTGACCTAAGTATCCAAAAACATTTCTGATAGTTTTTTTCCATAACCTGTACAGCTGAAAGAAATTGAGCTAAACCTATGAAAAACTCAGCCAAAGTCTGTTAGAATTTCATGCTGTAATAGAAAAAAAAAGACAACCTATTGTTTCAATTTTTCTAGTAGAAATTGGTGGGGAGATAAGCTATGAAAATCGCTGGCAGCAAGCTTCAGTGGTGCACAACAAGGTGCTGTCGTGCTAGGAATTCCTGCATTTCATGCATCTGAATGTTGCAGGACATCAAAGGATTTTACCTTACCATGATGATATAAAGCTTCTAGTGGAAAAAGCTGTATGTATTTTGAGGTAGGTGTGGACAGGCCAGTGCACAAGAAAAACAACTTTCTTCCCACCCTCAGCTTCTGAAATCATCAAAAATCACCAAATTATTAAAATTTGGGGGATATAGCTTGTCTTCTCTGAGTAGTAGCTACATTGTGCTTTTGTTTGAAAAAGCTCTGTTGTAACCCTAAAGCCTTTAGAAAGGTGAGCAAACAAAAATGCTAACTTTTATAAGCACTTTCTGCTTTGAGTTAGGATGGACATTCTTTCTTACAGTTCCTTGTATGTGTTCAGTAATTCCTGGAAGATGCATTTTTAACTTTTTTTTTTTAAATTTCAAATATTTTCAACTTAACAACTTGTCCCTAACAAATAAATCACTAATACAAAGTTAATGTTTTCAGTGTAGTCCTTGTTGCAAAATGTTGATCAAAGTATATTTTTTGAAAATGAGAGTTCTTAAAGTATCTGCTGAATTGTCTGAGTGATACCATAAATATTTAACAGATATACTCTAAATAGATATTCTTTTGCAACCTTGACAGAGGTTTTTAGTCTCCTGTAGCAGAAGTTTTCCAGAATGTTTGTTCAGTGTGAGCTGAGATCATTAGTTAGACTTCACTTAGCATCTTCTATGGTTCCAAATTGTGTACTAAATCTGTTTCTGTAACAAGAAAATTGTAAGACGATGTCAAAATATGTTTGTGTCCTACACAGCTACAGTTCCCTAGTGTTCCACTTTTAGTCCTTCCTTTCATGAATTCCAGTTCCTTGCCAGATGCCTGGCAAATAACAAGCTTTGAAATTTCAAACCAGTTACTACTTGTCTCAGGGGTACTGTTTTGTTGTTACTTTGTGTCGGTTATAATCCAAGTATTGCTGAAATGCACCAGTCTCTCCCCATTCTTTGCTTCTGGGTGTTGATATTGTTTGTCTGTGTTCATGAGTTCTCCTTACAAACAGGGAAATAGCCCTGGAGAGAAAAGAATTCCTTTCTCCTGTGCAGGCTTCTTGTCTGAGACTAGTAAAAGGATGATTGGGAATGTAGGTGAAGGGACTGCAGGTAGACAGCATAAAGCAGTATTTGTTAGACTCTTAAAGGATGGCTCATGAGAGGAAATGGATACTTCTTTCTATTTGTTCTTATAAAAATTGAGTTTTCTTATGTAGTTAGAAGTATGTGAGGTTTTAAAAGATAGTCCATAATATTAAAGTCTTCAAGCACAGATGTTTCCAACATAACAAACATCCAGGCAGCAATGTCTTTATGCAACTCCCAAATATAGTTTATCTTCTTTATTCAAATGTGTTCCTGATAGTGTGCATTATCACTTCTTGGTATCCATGTAAGTGTGTAGAACCTAAGTACATGTGATGAAATTGTGAGATGTTTTCTAATTGTTTGCAAAAGAAGACCTCGCCACTGTTTTTCATGCCTTTTGAGTAGGGACGGGCTTATGCAACATATAGGTGTTGAATTTAAAAGGTCAAGAAGATTTAATATTATGAGGATATCTGTGCAGGATAAGAGATTTGCATTGTGCTCTGTAATAGGAGTGTCCTTAGAAAAAATTCTGCATGATATGAAACATATATCTGTTGAAAGTCTGTCATTGTGTGTGAATTTCAATGTCTGTGGATACTTAATCAATTCTCTTATGTTTTCTTTCCTGTGTGCTTTTATTTTGCTGGGGGTTTTTTTGGTCTGTGCTGTTGGATGACAAGTAGCATCTAAATTACCTAGCACAAATAAATGGATATTGTGCAAAATTGCTCTTGTTCCTTGTGCCTTTTCCATGAACAAGATTTATAAATAACAGACAGAGGAATCTTTGAGGTAGTGATGAGTGAGAGTGATACTGATTTTAGAATCTGCTTTTTCTTGAGCTTATTTATAGGTAATTAGAGTTTACAGTTAACAAATAAAGCTGTTAAAAAATCCTCTCTTAGGTCAAAAACTGGCATGGAGCTTATTAATTTTCCCATTCCACTCAGAACACAATGAAAGAAATATGTTATGCGAATTTGTTGTTGTTGTTTGTTTGGAGTCATCTATTGAGAATACAAAATATGCTTATTCTTCTAGTAAGCTTTTGTCAGATACAAACAGTTTGTAGTTGGCAGGACTTTTATATGAATGCTTCTCTAAAGGACAAACTGTTTCATCAGTGCCTTTTCTACAGTTTATTCCCCAGATATGCCTTCACGGCTTCCAATCCAAGACATCTTTGCTGGACTGGTTACGAGTATTGGCACAGCAATACGATACTGGTTTCATTATACACTTGTGGCCTTTGCATGGTTGGGAGTAGTACCTCTGACTGCATGTAAGTATGGATTTTCTGTACATTAAGCCCTTATACACAGGGATATGTGCCGCTTCCTGCAACAAAGTTTTGTGAGGCCAGTAGATCATTATTGTTTATTTAAGAAAAAAATTCAAAGATGCTTTTTTATTTATTTTCACTCGGAAATTCTACCTGTTTGACTCTTAAGCCAGTAGTGCAATGCAGAAAGGTGTTAAGACATAGGAGAGAATGCATGAAAGCGCTTTTAAATTTCTAATAAAATCCCTCTTCTCAATTATCTTCTTTAAAATCTACATGGACAGTTTTATTTTATGCCATTTATTAATTTTAGGATAGAATAGTTGTCATATTTTCATTAACCATCTATAAATGAAAGTGCGGGGGTTTTTTAATGTGAAAAGTAAAATTCCTTTACAATCATTGACAAATTGATTTGTAAAACTCTTAAATCTCAAAGTCATGTAAGTAATAAAGGAATTCAGAAGAAAAGAGAGCACACATTTAAATTACTCTAGTATCTAGGTTGAAATTTACTTTCCAAATAGAGATGGAAAAAGAACTATGGATGTTTCAACAAGCTAAGGATACACAGAAAATGGAGAAAGGCAGAAGGGATATGGTGTTCAGTCAAGGAAATACTTGGAAGTGTGTCTTTGCAAACTGTAATACACCCTTTGAATGAAAGAGCAAGGGAGTAAATGCGTCTCCCCAAACAGTTTCTCGGTATGTTCTGTGTTTTCATTTGTAGCTGGCACAGCCTTAGTTTGAGAATAACACAGTATTGGCATCACCTTATTTTCTGAAGCAGACCATATACACTGATGGCCTACTTTTTAAATACAAATCATGGTAAAAAGCTAACATTTCTAGCATCAAGAATTAATCCATTAAACAGTTACTTAAAACAGATGATAAAATGGCAATGATCATTGCTACATGGTATCATAATACCAGAATTTTTTACACATTCAAAACATGACTGAGCAAATTAAAGGGGGAAAAATTCCATCAACAATTAATTAGCTGTGAGATATTTTGGTACATTCACTTAGGAAGTGAAGTGTATGAGAATGTACTGAAGAAGTATCCTTGCAAGTATCTTTAGCCTGCTTCAATATCCTTCCTGAGGCATCCATTAGTGTGACCAGTGCTGGACACAGGTCTAGATGAATCTCTGGTCTAATCTAGGATGGCAGTTCTCACACTTTGAATGTGTACTTTAAAGCTGTGCAGCCAAAATGCAGCTTTGTTCCCCGTGGCTGTATATGGCCTTGGGTTCTGTTTGTGCACTGAAGTTTGAGACTTTCTTCCATGTCATAAATGTAGTTGGGCACCAGGTGAAAAGAGGGTACCTGGGATCCTTTCCAAGTGAAACAATAGCTAAAATCAAATTTATATCAAGCTTCTGTTTATTCACACAGGTCGTATCTACAAGTGCTTGTTTACTGGCTCTGTGAGCTCACTACTGACACTGCCATTAGATATTCTGTCCACGTAAGTATTTCAGCAGTTTGATACAAAAACATGTCTTAGTCAGATTACCCTGAAAACAGTGACTTTGGAACTTAGTGTCCCTTTCATCCAGTTACACTTGTTCTCTTCCACTATCTTAATAAGCAACTGCCCATTACCCTTGGGCAACCAGATGTATGGGCAACACCATTACAGTGGAAATCATTTCACTTTGGAGTTCTGTTATTCGGGATCTTTGGAGCTGGAAAACTGATCTTGCAAAGTAGGCCCTGCTTAATGAAAATTTGTATTTGATGTCAAGAAAACTTATGCTGCAAAATTACACTTAATAATTAAAAAAATAATTTCCTGTGGTTTAAATCAGATACATAGTAGAATATTAAGAAATGTGTCACTAATAATGTCACTTTGTTTGTTGCAATTTTTTATTTTGAATTTAATTTTTTCCATTCAGAGTCTCTTATGTGAGAGGAATTATTTTTTTATCAGCTTTCCTTCAAGCTGATACTTTGATTTTTAATGCTTCAATCACCATCTGTTATTGCAGTCTTTCTTTGTCCTTTTAAAATCAATTTTGCCTAAAGAATCAGTAAATACCAAACAACAGAATTTCAAGCTGCCTCTTACTTTCACATTATCTTAAACATGAGGAACTGAAACTCAGTTTAAGTAGAATCAGCTGCACATCAAGCAAATTTGGAATGAATTTTCTCAGTGGTTCAGCTAAGTCATCTCAATTGGGCTATTTGATTTGAGAAATAAGGTCAAGTTGCGTATAACTAATTTTCATTATTGGAGAAAGATGCTTGTTTCAGTCTAATAGCAGTGTATTTACTGTTATCTCTGTAGTGTAGATTCTATTTTTAATTTTTGGAGAAGAATCTGAAACAACTGAACCTAGAGCACCTCATGTCTATTACAGTCCAGGGAGAAAATAAGGGACTTAAGAATTTGTCAGATTTTAATGGTGTGTGAAACTGTGTTTTGACATACATTTCTTTGGCAGAGTCAATTACAATAGTCTCTTGTGTCATCTTTTCATTTTGGACTTCATGTCCCCGTGGTATTCACTGTGCTGTGCAGGCACAAGTGTGCAGCTTCAAGGGCGACCTGACAGCCCCTTCTTTGGAGATGGCAGAGTACTACAGTGCCATGTTTCTTACTTATTTTTAAGAGTATACTGTAGTTTTCCAAGGACCTGAAATTAGGGGTGAGAATTGTTTAAGATGGTTTAAGTACCTCCTGCATTGCATGAACGCCTAGTTTTGGTTGGCTGGCTGAACTTTGCTTTGCTGCTGCTCTACAGTTATGTATGACCTGATTGATTAAGATTTTTAAGATACAGAGATCATATCTGAGGTAAAGTGCTACCTGAAATGTAAAGTACTTGAAGGGATTAAGGGAAACCCTACAGTTCCATTCTTCTGGTTCAGGTAGCTCAGCAGATAAAATGCTTAGGTGGACTGGATATTATGCATTTAGCCATTTAAGTAAACCTCTTATTATATCAAACCATTTACTTAGTGACTATTGTGTTGCCTTTGCTATTCTGGAAGATACCTTTTTTCCTGAACTACTCTGTTGTCTTACCAGCAAAATATTGTTTTCATTAATTTTTTTATTATTATTATTATTTTTTTTTCACAGGGAGAACTTACTGGCTGACTGTTTGCAGGGCTGTTTTGTGGTGACATGCACTCTGTGTGCATTCATCAGCCTTGTATGGTTACGTGAGCAGATTGTCCATGGAGGAGCACCACAGTGGCTGGAACAAAATCAACAACAGCCACTCAATGGTGTTGGTCAACAAAATGAGGTAAAACTTACTGCTCGTTAGTTCACAATTAATTTAGAAAATGTGGTTCTGGGAGTAAATACTTTATCAGAACACAACAGTAATAGTATTTACTTCAGGGTATCTTTATTTGTTAGCAGAAGTCAAACACTTGTTCCTATATAAACTCAGTAACACCACTGTTATGTTTTTGAAATTGTTTTATTTCATTGCATAGATTCTTATCTCTGTGCCTTTACCATTTTTAAGGATAATTTTATGCACATAAAGCTGAATTCTCAGGCATAGTCAATGAAGATGCAGCTTGCTTTTATTTTGCCTTTTTCATAAGTATGCCAGTAGTTCATGAAGTAACAATTCACTGTTCTCAAAGCAATTGGAAGTTTTGTTGACACCACTGAAGTTGGAGCTTCTTTGCCTTTCTCCCACTCCCAACACACATATATGCACTTCTTCAGTGCTTGCAGGAGCCTCCTGGGTGGGAGAAGTTATAATATAAGCAATTCATGCATAGGGAAGAAATAATTCAAAATGTTGTTTTCTTTTTACTAAATGTCAGTTTTTAAAAGACAGAGATTCTCATCTTGGTGACTGACTCAGGTTGGCCTTGAATTATCATTATTCTGATATAATGATAGTTTCCATGAGAGTTCCCCTCTATTAAGCACTGGTGAGACACACATGGAGTGCTGGATCCAGTTTTAGGGTCCCTCACTACAGAAGAGGCATGGACAGATTGGAGTGAGTGCAGTGAAGAGCCAACAGAAATGATTAAAGGACTGGAACATCTGACATGATGAGAGGCTCAGAGAACTAGAATTGTTTAGTTTGAAAATGAGAATGCTCAGGGTGGACCTTATCAGTCTGTATAAATGCCTGATGAGGGGCTGAAAGAAGACAGAACCAGAGCTGTCCTGCTGGTGTTGAGGGACAGGACCATAGGGAGTAGACTTGAATTAAAATGCAGGAAATTCCATTTAGATTAAAAAAAAAAAAAGGGGTTTTTTTTGTTGGGTTTTGCCTTTTTTTTTTTTTTTTATACTACTACTGTGATCACCTACTGGAACAGCTTGCTCAGAGAGGTTGTAAAGTTTCTACCTTGGGAAAAGGTGATTCAAAAGCCAAGCTGCCATAGCTGACCCTGCTTTGAGTAGTTGGATTGGCTGGGTGATCTCTAGAGGCCCTTTCCTGCCTCAGCTACTTTGTAAAGTTATCTGAATGTTTCTTTTCCTGGTTTTAAGGGCTTAGTGGTCCCAAGTGTAATTCTTACCTAGAAAATTTATTATTGACTTCTTTTAATACTGTTTGGTTTCATATATATACAGAACAAAAACATGAAGAGAGCCTGATCAACTTAACCAATAAATCCCATTTCTGCAGGCTCAGGCTGCTGTAAATGGAGGTGTTGAAAATGCTGTGCTTGATCAACCTGCTAACCCAGCTGCTGAGAATGTAGTTGTGGGTGAGAACCCTGAAATTCAAGAGGAACAAGTAGATGAAGAAGAGGAAGATAACGAAGATGAAGAGGATGCTGTAGTAGAAGATGCAGCAGATGCAAACAATGGAGCACAAGGTAACAGGTGACTCAAAACATTAATGTTCTAGTTCTTATTAAATATAAATTGATTGAATATAAAACTTTTGTAATTGAAGAAAGCTGTGTAAATTCCCACTTCAGCTTATTTATCTTGGCTTTGCCAATTTCATGCATTTTGAGTGCTGAAGCATCCACTTGCTGAAAAGCTGTCGGCAGTTGCAAGATGAATATTATGCACTCAAGTCTCTTTGTTCATTTGGAACACAGCTTGGAGTGGTTACATCTTGTTTTGAGTGATCTAACAGCTGTAAAAATGGGCATTGTCTCCTCAGATGACATGAACTGGAATGCTTTGGAATGGGATCGAGCAGCGGAAGAGCTTACTTGGGAGCGAGTGAGTAAGAATCATTTTCTTGAATTTAATAATTCAGGCTCATACTTGAAATGATTCGTAGTATTGCTGTGTTAAAATGTATTTGGGCTACATTTGGAAATCATTATTTTGTAAGAGCCCTTAGTGACCTATAAAAGTTGTTACATTATAAACAAAATGTTATTATGTTACTTCTTAACCATCAAAGAAAGCATTTCTTTGATTTAGTGTATAGTGGCAGCTTAAAACTTGTGTTAGTAGTCTTTTCTGAAGTCTAACACTTGGTGAGGGGTAGAACTGATTTGCAGCTTGCTTTGAGGACCCTGGACCAGATTAGGAGTGCACAAATGTTGTGTTAGATGTAGTTTAATGCTTAATTTTTGTATTCCTGAAAGCATTAGACAAGAGAAAAGAGAAATTAAGATTAGGCTTCTTTTCAAAAAGCAAATGTGTTTCTCTAGAAATGATGGAGCATTTTACATTGACTTGGTTTCTGTATTGTTTATGGATCACAAATTCCATAACTAGAGCATGACATGCATGTATACTGTAATCATGGAACAGTGTAGAGAATCCAGAATTAGGTTTTTGTAGCTGGTCTAGAGGTAGCCAACATCTGAGTTTAAAGTTCATCACACAGAGCAAAATCTGCCTGAGGGTGCAGCAGCTTCTTGTGATTTACCAGCATCACTTACTAGGCTGTGGTATAGTCATTGCCTTGATTGCAGGGTAGCAGAAATACAATTTTCATCATGAGTGGCACATCTTGATATTTGGTTTCTATCTACTGAAACCTTCTTAGTGTGTTTTGAAAGATATTTCATGAAAAAGGAAATTTATTTCATAAATTCAGGCTCCTGAACCATTCTGTTGTTTATTTCAGGATGAAAATGTTGTATTTCTGAACTAAATTTTCTAGAAAGTGCTGGTATATTCCTAACTGATGATATTTGTCTGTATCTCCATGAATATAGAAGTCAGTTTCAGCCTACTCTCATAACCACTTCCAATGCTATTGCTAACATAAGCAATAAATGTGTAGCTGACATTTAGTCTCAAAATCGGGGTAGGCTCTTCTACTATGTCATCCTGTAAAAATACCATGCAAGTTTTCTGAATTTTCAATTTTTGCTTCTTGGTTTGATTTGTAAAATATGTGCAACTCTTATATCTTGGAACTTAGTGTAAAGTCCTTGTACAAAAGAGCCTTGAACATGGAACCTTACAGCAGTAATTGTGGAGTAGGAGTGTCTGGATTGAAATAGTAAGATACACTCAAAGTGGGGGGAAAGGAGATTTTTTTTTTTTTTTAATACACGCTTTATTTTTGGCTGCTCTGTGGATGCTTCCCATAACAGCTGTGCTAAGTGATTTAGAATTTGTTTCCCATCTTCCCTAGGTGTAAAACAATTCTGTTCAAAAGTTAGTAGCATACAGTGTAGCAAATTATCCTGTTAGTAGTTGCTTTTTTACATCAAGGCTAAAATACTAACTTTTCTCAGTACAGCATAAACTGATATTTTGCAAGTAGGATGAAACAAAAATTTGTCCTTGTATTTAAATACTGAGTTGATTAAACATGTACATAAATAGCCATTCAGTCACTACAATATTTTTTAAATACAAAACCTTTGTCAAAGTCTTCAAAGTCTTGGAGGGAAACAGCTTATAAATTAATTGATTATATGTTTGGCTTGATGCATATAGATATGTGTGTTCAGATATTCCACATGTATATCACTGCCTTTGAACACCTGAGTTTACTGTGTTAAATGAGAACTTAGTTTTTCTCTTTATCTGTACGAATTTATTCCTGGTACTATTGGGTGGGCCCTAAAAAAAGCTTTTGATTGTATTGGACAATAAAGGTCAATGCCAAAGAGACTTATTTTATATTCAGGTTGCTTATTCTTTCTGATAAGTAAAAGTAACTTTATCTTCACAGATGCTTGGACTTGATGGATCTCTGGTTTTCTTAGTAAGTGCAGTCCTGCTTTTCAAGAATTTCTGCAGAAGGATTAAGTTCCTGTATTTTAATATAGATAATTGTATTTGGAGTCCTTATTTTCATATCATATATACATTGCTATAAAAAGACTTTCGTATAATGTCATGTTCAAGCAAACTGCTTTTTTTAGGAGTTTCACTACTTATAGAGAGGTGTGTGTGTGTGTGGCATAAAAGTGGGATTTCTTAAAAGATGTAGATAACTTTGAATCTCTCCACTGTAAATAAAAACTAGACCTTTTCAAAAGCCTGAAAGTATGTATCTGTTCTAATCTTATGTTTTGCTCTTCAATATAATTAAAATACTATTCTCATTCAGATACATTTTATTTGACTTAATACCACCACTCTAACATGAGATGTACAAGTTCTGGTGATAGTAGACTGTTGAAATAAGAAGTTGAGATACAAAAGTCAAGTCACTTAGTTATAAGACAGATATTTATGTGCTGTTTTCTTGTCATCTTCCTTCCTCTTTCCTCCATACTCCTCACAGGAACATGTCTTTTGGGTGGTGTCTTTAAATACGCTATTCATACTTGTCTTTGGTAAGTATTGTTTGCTCTTAGGTTTTAAAATTGTCCTTCTTTGTGAAGTGATAATGCACGTCAGTTTTAATGCTGCTCTAGAGAAATGAAGGTGTGACACTTAAAAATAGAAACAAAAGTTAACTGGCAATATGAATAACAAATATTTATAACTTTCTAGTTTTGTCGTTTTAATTTCTCTAACTTTTAATAGATTTAAAATAGGAAACCTAGCAGGACCTTAACCATGTCAACCATCAACCAAAGTGTTGCCTTTTTCCCAAACTGGAAATGAAATTTGAGATAATTTTAGTAAGGAGGAAATATAAAAGGGGATCTTTATTTGAAGGCCTTTAGAGGCAGTTATGAAAAGATGCCCACAAAAGCCCCCCTTTCCAGGGCCGAGTACGTTTTTATAGGTTAGGAAATCAGCATCATTGATAAAAAGCACCAATTAGGAGGACAAGTGGTGATGCAATTCCCCCCTGCCCAGGTCAAGCCCCTTCTCTGGAGCCCCCCCTTCAGCACTAGCTGTACTTTGTTCATGAAAAAGTACCTCAAGGAGTTGTTCTTGGCCTTGGTTCCCAGGAAGAACCAAGACAGCACTGGGGCCTTGTACCCCTGGGGCTTGGAGCTTGGAATTTGTTTTGTCTTTCTGCCTAGGGAAAGGCCATGGAAAAGTACTGGGAAAGCCAGCTATTATTACAATAGGTGACAGAGTTACAAATATATGTGTGAAGAATACAGAAAACACATTAAAGAAAAAAAGGCAAAACCCAAAAAGCATCAAAATCACAGAAAATATTTATTTCTAATACTGTTAAATTAAAGGAAGAATCTCATGGAATTTAATTTGTGAGGAAATGTAGTACTTTGAGGAACGGCTAAGATTTTTTTTTTCTCCTTATAGTTTTTACTAGATAGAGTTATATTACTTTTTCCATTAAGAATATATTCCTGGAGCTTAAATTGGAAGGGAGGAAGGTATGCAAGAATGTAGCTTTTTAGTGACAAGATGAAGCCTATTATACTCTTCAAGAGATACCAGACAAAAATACCACAACATTTCACCTGCTCTGAATGATCAGTTTAGAAAATAATTTTTTATGTTGCATTGGTGTTTTTTCAGTGTTTTTTCTTGGCAGAAGGGTTTGAGATTGAGAAACAGAATTTGTACTGTAGATAAATCTTTACAGACAAAGTAAAGCTCCCAACACTGAGCCAGTGATTTGAGCATCTAGATAGTGAAACAGAACAGCAAATCTAAAGAAAATAAACACAACTGCATTGTATGTTTAGTTCACAAGAAACTGTTACTGTTCAAAATAAGAGTTGAAAAATACTTGAATTATTTCTTTCTGATAATTATTATATTTTAATCTGTAGTTAGCAGAAGTTAATTGGGTTTTTTAGCTGCTATAATATGTAGGCTTTTTTTAGTAAGTAGATAATAATGATGAAATTTCTAAACCATAGATTAAAATTCAATAATAAGTAATAAGAATAATTTATGAGGTTGTCATATAGAAACATTTTCAGTAGCTGCTTTGCCAAGTGGGAAACTCACAAATAGAGAAGAGAAGAGAATGACTTTCCTAAGCAAACAAGAGGTCTGGGAATTTAATATGTGCCTCTCAAGCCTATTTTTAGTATCTTTCCCATTAATTAATACTGCTTAATTTACAACTGCCAAATTTCTAGTAATTTTTAATTATAGTACTTGTGAGTTCAGATGTCACAGGAGGTACTTTATAAAAGAAAAAACAGAAGGAAAGCATTTTTAACCATAATTAGTAGTCCAGAAATTCTTCTTGGACAAAGTAATTCATTTCAACTTAATTAGTATTTTCTATAGCTCATTCTAGTACTCACAGAGGAGTTTGTACTCCTTTGTGCCTTTTTTTTTTTTTTAAGGAATCTATTAGAAAATCTCTTTTAAATAAAGTTATTTAAGAAACAGGATACACTGTGCACTATATTCTCATAAAATGTCAAAAATGCAACTTCTAAGTCATTAATCTCTAGGAGTTGTGAGTGTGATCTTTTTCATCTCACTTTTCTTTCTCTTGTTCTTACTGGACAGGGAGAGCTCAGTTCCTCCCTTTATCTTTTATATGTGTGTTCTTCTCAGTAACTGCTGATTTTCCTAAAGGAGACATAAATTAAAAGTTTTCCTATCATTGATTAGGGTAATATGAGTCCTGCTAAATCTTTTCCTGTAGTTTTTCTTTTTTGGTGGTGGTTTGTTTGCTTCTTGGGTTTTGAAGTTGGGATTTTTTAATATGTTGGTTATACAGAAATGAGGAGAGAGAAAATCATCACACTTTTAATTGGAGGGAATGTTTAGTCTGTAATAGTTCCCAGAGTGGACTACCATGATGCAGTGAAGACAATATAGGTGCAAATAAAAGTTTGCCTTTTCTGCAGCCCCTTCACTTCCTACTGATACCCTCTGCTCCTACAAAAATTTGATGTTGAGTTCTGTAGTCCTTAGTAGGTTGGTTAGAAGACAACAGAATGAGATAAAATAACTAAAAAAATAATGATTTTGTTGCAAATATGCAGGTTTCTAAAAATGGGGGGGTGCTGTGTTTTCTAATGCATTTCCCCTGAAACCTCAGAATTGTCAGGAGTGAGTTCTCTGGAATGATGAACAGTTTTCAGTACATTAATTCAAAGTAAAAGACTTTTCAGTTGCTCCTCATCACTTCATTGGGTGTCATCTTTCTCCCCCTCCTCTTCCCTTTGCAAATTTCTGCAGGGCTTGCATTTTTCATAATATTTTAAGTATTCTTAAGAATTAAAGCACTAGACCTGAAGCCTTGCTAAAGCAAGTCCCATCTCACCAGGCTGTGAAATGGCTCTTTTAGTGCATGGGAAGGAATGAATGTGCAGCATAGGTTCCTACAGCAGTCTGAGACAGATACCAGCCTAGTACGTAACACTGAGAAATTGAATTAATTTACACACTGCAAGGTGAAGTAAGAAGGAAAAAACTATCCTCTTATTCTGTATAGTGTTATATTGTTTTAGTCCTTAAGTGCAAAATCTGATCTGATTTTCTGTTTGTAAAATTATAGAGCTCTCACACTTGGAAATATTTGCACAGAAATTAATTTTTTGTACGTTTTTTCATAAATTTATGAGAAGTAGAATTATGCCATGTTACAATATTCATCCTGCAAATAAGGCTCCATTTAGCAGTTTTCATGGCCTTTTTTTCTCCTTTCTGCTTACATTATACAGCATTTTGTCCATACCACATTGGTCACTTCTCCATTGTTGGCCTCGGCTTTGAGGAATATGTGAGTACTGTGTTATAATTTCAAAATGAAAAAGAAACTACCACTGTTTATTCAATCACAGTATTTTTGTAGCATCTTCCCACTTCTCTTTGTGTTTGCAAAAGTGTCTTGGAATATGGTCTTCTTACTAATCCTTCAGCCTTTTTGAATCTATGATTAAAAATGTCCCATTCTTTTCCACTTCCTCCATTATTTACATCTCAAGTTAGGTTTCTTACTGTTTGTAAAAAATGTGTGTGTCTTCAGGGGTTTTTTAACAGCCTCTTGTTCCTTGTGTACATTTTTAACTTGTGTACTAATTTTCATAGTGGATGATAGTAAGTAAGGGAAACTAGGGGGTGAATGAAACAGTGTAAGGTGATACTTTTTGTTTCATATATTGAGGTTGTTTTGAGTTTGAAGAAAGTAGTTGTAATGTAAATGTAAACATTATATATTCTTGATGAAGATACAAAAATAGTAGTAGATCATTAAAATATGTAAAAACTAGATAAACTTGGCATTCTTCTTGAAGAGCTGAAATTTGGAATTTATCTTAATTACATAAAAAGGAGATGTAATCTTCAAAGAGACTGATAGACTTTCCCTTTTTTTCCTCTTTGCTCCAGGTCCAAGCATCTCACTTCGAAGGCCTGATTACAACTATTGTGGGATATGTTCTTCTAGCAGTGACTCTAATTGTTTGTCATGTATCCTTTTGTCAGTAGTTACCTGGTTCAGATATACATGTAAATAATTTTTCTGGCTATGCTTTGAGGAGGTGCAGACATGATGCAGGGCACTTAACCCTCCATTTTTCTCTGCTCTTTTGGTGAAATTAAAAGGAAAAGTCTCTTCTGTTCTCTTGGGTGTTTAGAAGTTGTCAGTGTGTCTGTCTGCTTTCGAATACTTGCACATGCTTAACAACACAATCAAAGACTTTTATGTTTGCCTGAAGGTCTGTCTGAGGAGAAGAGTGTAGAATGGTTTTTTCCTCACTGTCCCTATGCTGCTGTGGACTGTAGTTGCAGCAGAGAGATTATAAAAGGAGGGATTAAGAAAATAGGGGAATGTATTCAAATATTTTTGATCCTGTCAGATTTTCTGATGATGAATTATTTTAGTTTCTTTGTTGCATATCTGAACTACAGAGAGTTTGCAGCAAGAATTTCTTTCTCATTTTATTACTTTTTTAGAGAAAACTGCTTTCTCTTAGTTATAGCAAATGAAGTCCTGAAAGCTCAAAGGTTTTATTTGGTCACAAGTAAGAAGACTGCATTCCAGCTTCATGCTTTTTTACATCAGCTTCAACTGGAAAGAATATACATTTGTTAGCAATGTTCTGTTCAAAAGTACACATCACCTTTCTACATCAGTATACCAATGTGCAGTGCAGGTGTAAAAGATTAGTAGGTTGGCATGTAGGTTTTGCTTCCTAAAAAACACTCCAAAGCAAACTCCCAAAGTGCAACATGCATCCAGCTTTTCTTGGAAAAGATGAGAATTTGATTTAGACAGCAGGGAAGGGAAAGCTACTATTCAAAGTAGGTCTTAAGTTTTTAAACTTACTTATTTGTGGCAGATGTTTTCAGAGACGACTATTTATTTCTTGAGAAAACTTCTGGTTGCTTAATTTAAGAAGGGTAATTATTAGTAATTATTTACTTACTTTAGATGCATGCTTGGGGTGTTACCCAGCACACTAGATTGTGACTTCTGGAGTCACAGCCAATTTTGAAAATAGGACCCTGATAAAACACATACTTACTACTTCATTTTTCTCTTTTATGAAATTTCCTGCTACTAAAAGCAACATAATACAGTGTTTGATATTAATTAGATTGTTACAAAGTGTTTTCCAGTGTTATTTTCTTGACAAAGCTATTCAGGGTTTGGCAGCACTTGTTAAGTTCCAGCGATCACGTCGTTTACTAGGAGTTTGCTATATTGTTGTCAAGGTAATCCTAATTTTTTGTGTGGGGAAAAAAACCTCTCTCTATTTAAACTGACATTATCATTTTCTTAGCAATTTTTGTTAAACTGGTGGGGTGTTATTTTCTCTTCTCCTAAAGGTTTCCTTGTTAGTGGTGGTTGAAATTGGTGTGTTTCCTCTCATCTGTGGCTGGTGGCTGGATATATGCTCCTTGGTAAGAACAAAAACAAATGCCATAAAATCTTTTGTAACAGTGAAGTGCAAAAAAAAAAAAAAAGAGAGTTCTGATGAGAAGGGAGTTATTAATACAAGTTTGACAGCACTCTTCTGTTTCCAGAGGGAATGGGTTTTTAGGTATTGCCTAATGCTAACTTTGGGGGATTTTATGTTACTAAATACAAAATAACATGCTGTTACTAAAATAACAAGATCCTATCCTTTCTAGTGCAGTTACAAGACGACTGTGATAATGAGCTTACTTATAGGCAAACTTGAGCACTGAATAAACCTCTTTATGTAGGCATCTTATGAAATGGTAATGACTTCATATTTTAAGTTGTTCAGTCTCTTTCTGTTTTGGAAAAAATCATTGCTGCATTTGCTTGGAATGGAGGACAGTTTTTCTGTCCTGAAAAATTGAATGATAAATTTGAAGTGGACAAAGTTAGTTTTTTCCAGGAAATAGAGTTTTACGTAGGAATTATTTGCTTCCATCATAGTGCCACTTAATTTGAATTTATTTCAATTGATTTGAATTTGCATATTTATTACCCGTGTAAAGTCTGTTAGCGATTGAGTTGATATATTTCTTCTTCCTGTCAGAATAAATTGATCAGAAATTTCTCTTTATTTGTTGTTCTTATCATAAGTAATCCCTTTTTTCTCTTATTAAATGGTGTATTTATGTGTTAAAGCAAATATTTAAATTATGCTTAGTAATATATAAGAACTAGGGTAAACAAAACTAGTAGTTGTGGATATTTGCCAAACTTTATTCATATTTGTTTACTATTTATCTTCTTCTAGGAGATGTTTGACGCCACTCTGAAAGACAGAGAATTGAGCTTTCAGTCTGCCCCAGGCACCACAATGTTTCTGCACTGGTTGGTTGGAATGGTTTATGTCTTCTATTTTGCATCCTTCATCCTTTTGCTGAGAGAGGTGAGTCTGTGAACAGGATGGGTATGTAACACAGTTAGAGGCTTAAATACAGAACTTTTAAAACTTTCACGTGTGGGTATTGCTGCTGCCATTTTTTGTGTCTGTATCAGATTCAGTTTTATGTAAAAAGGCCATGCTGGTACTTACTGCAACGGAAAAAACATGATTTTGAGTATATTTTAATTAGAGACTTTTGGTTAAAAATAGCTGTTAAATCTGAGTGTTACCTTCAAATTAACCCAAATATGTTTTAGTTGTTTAAGATCAATCGATACTTGGAAATTAAGTATTTGGTTATTGGTTCTCTACTTCTCTGTATATATCTCTGCAATAATTCTTTGATCTATTTCTGTGTTATTTTGGTGAATCTTGTTCAGCTGATATCCCTGTTATGTTTGTTTTCTGCAGCAGTGTTGTTCAAAATGAAAAATAAATACAAAGATTATATTCTCCTCATATATTGTTTTCTATTTCCTACTTCAGGTATTGAGACCTGGTGTCTTATGGTTTCTCAGGAATTTGAATGATCCAGACTTCAATCCTGTGCAGGAAATGATTCACTTGCCCATCTATAGACATCTCAGGAGATTTATCTTATCAGTGGTAAGGACTTAACTGAAAGATAACTTTATTTGGAAAGAAAGCTTTGTATGCTGGCTTTCATGTACAGTGCTGTGTATTTAAAAGAAAAACATTTTTACCATGGAAGTGAGCTGGTTCTGGAACAGATTGCCAACAGAATCTGTATCTTTCAATACTGGAACTCAAGTGGATAAGGTTCTGAGCAACCTGGTGTATCTGGGTCTGCTCAGAGCAGGGGTTTGGGGAGAGTTGGTTGGACTTTAGAAGTCTCTTCTAAACCAAGTATCTTATGCAAAGTCACAGAACATGTTTGTGTATTCAGAAAACAAGTGTTTATTATTATGGATATTGTAAATTGCGTAGCTTTCATGATGCCCTCAGTTATTGCAGTAATCATTGTGTATCCAATTCAGCCAAAATAGTGCAGCAGGGGAGAGTAACTTTCTAGCTACATTTTGGGTTCTGCTGCTCTAGCTAGTGGTGTCTGTTTCCAGATTATCATTGTAAGATACTGAAAACAATGAGAGTTTTTTCCCTTTACTTGTTTGTCTGAGGTTTTCTGAGCAGGCACTCAAGCAAAGGACACAGACTCTTTGACATAAACGTCACATGATCTGTGTAAACTGACACACCAGAAACATTCTTTGATGTACTGTATTGTTACACCTGAAGTGCTTTGAGCAGTGAAAGCTGAGAGAGATCCTGGTTCTCTTAGAAGCCATTCAGTATCTGAGTGGAGTTGACCTTCCCACCTTTCCAAGCATTTTATCCATGGGTAATTGTAATTCTGCCTGAAGTTTCGTGGTACATCAGGTGCCCCAAATGCAAGCAAAGATCTACTGGTTGCTCTTGGTCTCACTTGTGTTGTCACACTGTGTTGGAATGGGCAGTTACTTGTACTTCACGTTTTGATTTGCTCAGCTAATTAATTCAGAACTTTCACTAGCATCATGCTAGTGGATATGAGATCCAGAATGGTAATCATTTACCATTTCAAAGAATAAATCATGAGCTTTCAAGCTCTATTTATTTCTGTGTGTTTTAAAGAAATGTCTTGTGTATGACAGAAACTATCAATTTTCAGGAAGAATGGGATTCAGTTTTTCTTTTTGACATAGTTAAACACAATTTTTTTTCACATTTTTAGTCTCTAGTGGTGCATTTATATGAAATGTAAGAATGTGCTTAAAATGTACTTAATTGTTCATCTGGTTTCTTAAGGAAACAGGATTCATAAAAAGTGCATTGTCTTGAGGCACTGGGTGTCCCCTGCTGAATCTTGGTCTTTCAGTCAGTATGAAATGTGAGGAAATAGGAACTGAAATGTCTTTTGATGCTTCAGCAAGTTGCTTAAAAAGTCAGCTACTTAAAAAAGAGAGGAATACAAAATAAGTAATCCTGTTGTTGGGGAAGGGGCAAGAAAGAAGAACTGTCTGACACTGCTCAAGCTGTCAGCAGGGTTATTCTGGGGCTTATTCAGCTGCAGTTCTATTTGGAGAGGGCATCATAGTGTACGGGTCTGCCTGGGATGGAATTGATTTTCTTCCTGGTGGCAAATGTCCTTCTGCACCTTGGACTGGCAGCTGGCACAGTGTTGCTAACAGAGGCCTCTTGGCTATGGCTGAGCAGTGCTTGCACAGCATCCAGCATTCCCTTTGCTGCTCTGCCCTGCTCCCTCACCTCCAGCGAATAAGCTGCAGCTTGGGAGGAGGGTACCCCTGGAACAAGGGACCCAAACTGACCGAAGGGATATGACATCATGCTCAGGAGTAAAAGCTGTGAGAAAGGAGGTTAGGGAGGAAAATGTTCATGGTTATGGGGTTTGTCTTCCTGAGTCACCAGAAAATTGCTGGTTGTCTGTCTGCCGATGGGAGGTAGAGACTGAATTCTTGTTACTGTTTTGATTGCATGCTTGGTGCTTTCTCTATTAAATTGCCATTTTCTCAGCCTTGCCTGCCTTCTGTTTTGCCTTCCCCTTCAGCTGGGAGGGGAATGAGCAAGCAGCTGGGTAGGTATTCAGCTGTTATTCAGCCCACCATACCCAGGGAGCATGTCAGAGATGGGTGGGTAACTACGTTTGGTTGTTGGTATTTGGAGTAACATGTTTACTTTCTTATTGCAGATTGTCTTTGGATCAATTGTACTGCTCATGCTCTGGCTTCCTATACGTATTATTAAGTATCTCCTGCCTAACTTTCTTCCATATAATGTTATGCTCTACAGGTGAGTATTTGTTTTTAAAAAGATGGGGAGGTTTCAGTGTTTCTGTAACTGGAAAAAGTGTATTTGCACTCCCTGGGCATTGAAGTGATACTCCTTGTTATGTTATTTTGTTTTCAGTTGATCTAATCTTCGTTGTTCTAAGAGAAGTAAAAGGGTAGAGAACGTGGTTGCCTCATACAATGTCACAAATGAAACACTACTTGAAAAAAGAAGCATTTTATATTCCTTCCATAAAGATAACTTTTCGGGGCTTTGTGCCCTCAAAACACTTCCCATTTAAGCTTTCTGATAGTGAAGTTCCTTTCGTGTTTTCTTTTTTAACACACTCATTCCTGATTGTCATTGCCTAAGGAGTAAAAGAATATCTGTAACTGCATTTTTTTAATTATAGCAGGTTTTTTCTATTTCTGAATTCAAACATTAATAATAGATCAGATAGAGAAGCAAACTGCATTTTTAGATATAATCTTTCTCAATGTTTTTTCCTAAATTTCTTATATGCCAAAGTGCCTAACCTCTGCTCAGGGTAGTATATATAGGGAAAAAACCTCAGCAAAAAACCTAAGAATTTTCCTTTTTGGCATCCAATGTATTTTTGTATTGTGGTGGGATTAATAGGATTTATTGTAGAAGGTTTCTATTAGAATGTTTCTTATGTTTGATTCTCTTCCCATTGTTTCCAGTGATGCTCCAGTAAGTGAACTTTCCCTAGAGCTGCTTTTGCTTCAAGTGGTGCTTCCAGCTTTGCTAGAGCAAGGACATACAAGGCAGTGGTTGAAAGGTCTTGTACGAGCATGGACTGTTACTGCTGGATACTTGCTGTAAGTACAGAAATCCAAAATCAGCTACAACCACTGTGCCCAGTTTGGCCTTTAAACATGAAGGCAGCTTTCCAGAAAGTTATCCCAACAAGCAGCTTTAATAGCTCCTCTACAGATAAATACATGATGAAAAATTTCTGTAGTGATTGCTTTCTTCCGAGCAGTACATGTGCCTACTTTAGACTAGCCTTTGACAAGTAATTCTTTTGATACACTATTACAGCATTTGCTTAGTGAAAGAGATCTGTAAAAGTATGACTAACATCTTTTTAACTCCCTATTGTATGAAAATAAAGAGATAAATGTCAGCAGTGTGTTTCCATGAATCATCTAAGTAAAATTCATGTGTGCTTGCATTTCTTCTTCTATAGGAAGGAAAAAATTATTTAGAACATAGAGCTGAAGAAGTAAGCAACTTTAAATTGAGGGGTTTAAAGTTAAAAGTTCAGACCATATCTTTGACAAATAAAGTAAATTGTTGTACTGCCAGGCAGAGTTCTATCACTTGAAATTATTTTGTAGTTCATATGTTCTTTGCCAAATTAGTCAAGAAAAAGTAAGGTTGGTTTTGTTTCTGTACAATTTTCAGTTCATCTTCAAAGTACATTGACATTCTCCCACCATGTTTCTTAGGATCAAGGATTATTCTTTGCCAAGTTATGTCTGAGAAACTGAGTAAATGAACTTGTTCTTCCCTGTAATCCAAAATATTTATTTTAGTTTCTCATAAGGAAACTCTCCTCACCACCTCTTCTCTCAGTTTGCATTTTGAAGAATTTTTTAATTATTTTCCAAGTTTTGATTGTGTTTAAGTATAGTGTAAGAAGAGAGTTTTGGAGATGATGATAGAAATGGCTTTTCTTACTCCACTGTTGCAGCTGTTTAGGACAGCTGCAAATTACCTCTTCAGTAATTTTAGTTTAGCACATATGAAAATGTTTTGCTCTGTTCTCAAAAAGCAAACTGTTGGGTAAATTTCATTGCTAATAGAATATCTGCACAAAACTTACTCTGCTAAAGCTGAGGAAAATTAAGTTCTAAATGTTCATTTTTAATCAGACTTAAATTTTGTTAACTGTATATGTGGAAAACATCAACAGAATAATTTTAAAGTAGAGTGATTTCTTTCTAGGATTGATATTCTTAAAAAGTTATGAACAGATTTTGAGCAGTTTAGGATCTTCTTGAAAGACTCTGCCTGTCTCTGCACTTCTAACAGCACGTCTCCAGGAATGCAGCACCGTCCTTGTACAGTTTTGAAGGCTCTTGCTTCCTCTAGGGCTTAGTGACAGTAACATAAAAGCTGTCAGTAGGGCCATGTGCTTACATGAACTGAAATATCCATGCAATTTTCCTTTCACATGCACTACACCTTTAATACCAGGTGGTGTTTTTAAAGCAAATAGATAAGTGATCTTTCCTTGTGATTATATTCCAACTGCATCGACCAGCATTTTTCTTCTGAATTGTGTTTATGATGACATTGAATACATTACCAAAAAAAGCTTATTTTACTTTATCAAGATTCTGCCAGTACTCCTGTATTAGTTTTGTAAAACCTGTATGGATTCTGAGTAGGCCTGTATTTCTGTATGTTTCTCATTCATATCAAACAGAACAAAACTGAAATTTTAATTGTTACAGGGATCTTCATTCTTACCTACTTGGTGATCAGGAAGAGAACGAAAACAATGCAAATCAGCAACCTAACAACCAGCATGCTCGCAATAATAATGCCATTCCAGTCGTGGGAGAAGGTCTCCATGCAGCCCATCAAGCCATACTTCAACAAGGAGGACCTGTGGGTTTCCAGCCTTATCGTAGGCCTTTAAAATTCCCACTCAGGGTATGTATATTTAACACATCAAGAGGAAAGAAAAAGGCTTTTTTTTTTCTAAGAAAGATTATCAGAAGTCATGTGGTGGGTCCTGTTTTATCCTGTTTGCAGCTTTCTAAATAGTAGAGTTGCAGTTATGCTGACATTTTTCAGCCTGTGACTTAAGACCTTCAATTACAATTTTATTTATAAACCCCATATATGTTGAGTGTTGTGTGTCAGCTGACATCTTGTTTTCTTCACAGTAAGTAATGGAGAGAAAGACAGTAAGCCCCACTGACACGTAGTGTTAGGTAGTCTAACAAGGCATGGCTTACAAGGGGGCATACTTTGGTCTTACAGCTGAAGTGTATTTTGAACTATTTTGCTTTATTAAGAAAATAAACAGAGGGCTTCTGTTGCTTCTGCATCTGTATTAAACATAGAAAGGCATTATATACTCCTTGAAAGTTCTAAATCCCTAAAACAAAAAGGGAAATTTTATTGGCAAATACTTACATATACAGCTTAAACTAGATAACTATTTTGTTGTTAGCAGAACTCTGAGTTAAATATAAACTTCACCACAGCTAACTTACTGTGGTTTCAGGTATAGCTGAAGAATGGAAGTAATGGCTAACATTTGGCACTGTGGTACTGCTTCTGAAGGTTCCTTCCTTTATACCCAAATGTCTCATCAGGGAAAGTGTGTATTCCAGATTAAACTTTCTCTCAGTAGTCTGTTGGGATAAGGTGTTGGCTTTCCCATAGCAAGCTTGCTTGTTGTGTGGCTTCGATGATTAGTGAAGCAGAATTTCATAGCACCTGGTGCTTGAGAAATATTTAAAGTCAAGCACATCAGAATTCTCTGGTAAGATGAAAACCTGACTGAGGAACAACCAGCTTCACTGTCAGCTTCTGGTCACAGAAACCTGAGCACATCTGGAAGAACTTTGTCACCAAGGTTTTCCTTATAAAACCACTGTCTTGCTCATGTGGCATAGAGAGATAGAAACCTTTCAGGAATATTTGAGAGTCATGCTGCTCAGTGCAGAAATTAAGCAATGATCTTTTTTTATGTGACATAACAAAGACCTTCAGTCATTCTGGATTCAGATGTTATTTTTTACTGTTCGAACAGTTAATGGAAAGTCTTAGAAATACACAACACTGCAGATGTTCTGCGTGTACTGTGGTTAGGTTTCTTTTTGCTGATTTATTTATACAGTGAAACATCAGTTAGCATTTGAACATCCTAGTTTAGTTGCCTTTCTAGGATGATGTATTTTTTTTATACTGGGGTTTCTTGGGGTTTGGTTAAATAACTTTCTTACAAACTTCCCCTCTTTTTTTTTGCCTTTTCAGATATTTCTTTTGATTGTTTTCATGTGCATAACATTACTGATTGCTAGTCTTATCTGCCTTACCTTACCAGGTGAGTCTATTACGGTAAACTGTCATTAAAAAAGTCATTATGTTGTCATGCCCAACATTGGAAGATGTTTTGAAACCATTGTTTGAAGTCAAAAGGCAAAAACATGGAAACTAGTGTCATTTTTAATAATTTGTCATCAAATTGTAATAATCTAAGAGTCAGAGATTGCCATTTCCTTTTTGTTGTAGAATAATTTTCCTTTGAAGACAGGGCTTCAGGTGCTGAGACAATCTCAGTAGTATTGAGTGAAAAAGAGAATTTAAATTCTTGCACCTCTTTTGCTGTTTTGGGAAGGAAAATATGTAGATTGTTTCCAGATATTCTACAGTATTTTCTTTGATTAAATATTCTGAAGGTGCCATTACTGAGTACTGCGAGGAGCAGGGAGTTGGACTCTATGATGCTTAGGGGTTCCTTCCAGCTTGAGATATTCTGTGATCTTGACGCATCACTAGGAGATTTTGTTAAGTGGCATGTATATCACTTTAAAATGTCTGAATAAATACTTAAAAAGTGCTTGGTACTTTTTAAAATAATTTGGAATAAATGAAGCTATGTCAACCAGTGTAAATTTCATAACCTGTCTGCTGTAATACCATGTAATTTATACCTTCTTCTGTTAATGATTCTAAAATCAATAATATGTTGAGATCAAAGTTATAAATTCTGTGGTTGTTTTAGTAGTAGGACATAAAATAATTCCACTGTAATACCAGGGAAATGAAAACACTATTAAAAATTAACTGTAGCAAATCAGTCTCCCATTTTTTGTCAGAGAACTTCAGAAGCCCCATCAGTAAGTCTTAAAAAATTACATGAGGCAGTAAAACAACCCAAAGATGGCTCATATAATGTAAGTTCAAGCTTACACACTAATGCATGATTGCTGTTGCAGTTCCAAAGATCAGTGTTTAGGCTCTGAACAGTTCAGCACTTTGTTTTGCTGTAGCTCAGGTCACATTGCTGCAATAGTGAAAATTTAGGTGGAAAAGGATTTCTGTGTGTTTATTTAGCATCATTTCTGAAGCTTTTTGTATAGTGCTTCACACATTTATGCATTATTGGTATAGTACCAAAATAACTGGTTTATGATGAATAATATTTGTGCAGGGATATTTCAGATAAATTTGATAAGTGCTTCTTTAACAGGCATCCTTCCCTAATACATCCAGAACTGTATTTAACAGTGCTTGTGTTTTCAGTGTTTGCTGGCCGGTGGTTAATGTCGTTTTGGACGGGGACTGCCAAAATCCACGAGCTGTACACAGCTGCCTGTGGTCTTTATGTCTGCTGGCTGACCATCCGAGCAGTGACGGTGCTGGTTGCCTGGATGCCACAGGGTCGTAGAGTCATTTTCCAGAAGGTCAAAGAATGGTCTCTCATGGTGAGTCTTGAGAAAAAGTTCTACTAAATTATCAAAAAATTAGCTAATGGAACTTGTTTCATGTTTTGCTTGCAGGCTTTACTCTGTCATGTATACTACATTTTGTTTTCTAGACCATTTTGAAGCTTTTGCAGCTTACATTTCCATTGCGTAGGCTAATTCTTTTTGGAGGGCAATCAGTGTAAATATGCTTCTGTGTATATATGTTTTTTTATATATATGTATATTTTTCTGTTTTCCTTTAAAAATTAATATAATGCATTGTTATCCCATGTGTTATGTGTTTTCAAAGACATTTACATTTTCATGTAAAGCTTAATTTACTTGTTAAGTTACATGAAATTATCAAATGGAAAAACCTAATAAAGCTGATAGATGATGATTACCATGTCTTTACAAAGTAGCTTGATGCATATTTTCAGAAAGATCTTTATCAGCTCTTGAACTCGTGTTGTTCAAATAAAAGATATTTTCCTAAAAAATATTAATTATGAGGAGTAGAGATTCTCACCATAAAAACAAATCTATACCCCACCTTTTTATCTTGGTTTTGATTTTGAGGATTTCTATAGTAGATTTCTTGCTAGTTCTTTTAAACATCAATAGCATAAATGGTATCGTGTTATGGACATTTTAATGTGCTTATTGAATTGTTACACTGTACATGTTCTTCATGTACTACCATGTTTCCCAAATACCTCATCCATCATTTTGATTTTAGCTTAAGATCTTAGCTTCTTCAAGAAAATTCGGAGCTAAAACATAATTTCTACTTGTTCTTTGCCCCTTCTCCTTATCATGTTAATTAAGTCAGGCAGTTAAATTAAGAGAATTTCAGAACAAATAAAGATTCAAGCATGGTGTTCTGAGTCCTCCATTTTTAAGTCAAATATTCCATAATGATTGAATTTTTAAGGTTTCTTTTGCTCCAAAGAAAAATTGGTAGTTTTGGAAAAATTCTTCAGTTTCCCAACATATGAGCATATGCAATGTATTGAAGTGCCATTGGATAGTATTCCCTATTGATAATAGCCAATGTGATTTTATGGTTTAGAACTATATGAATACTAGTAGGCACAGTCATGTTTTTTTCTGGAATTCCTATTCCTATGGAATAGGACCCAATCTTGAAAACTTGCATTGCAAAACTATGTATGTAGTAAAAATTATTTCTAGGCGTGTTTGTGTCTATGTAGCTTTTTTTGCACCATGGTTTTTTCACCAAGGCTGTGTGTTTATGCAGTTCAAGTTACATTTTTGAGTTTAAACAAAGAATCCTCTGGTAAACATATTAATTAAATGTCTTGGGTTTTTTAGATAATGAAGACACTGATAGTGGCTATACTGCTTGCCGGTGTGGTTCCACTTTTGCTCGGTCTTCTGTTTGAGCTGGTCATCGTTGCACCTTTGAGAGTTCCTCTGGATCAAACACCTCTCTTCTATCCTTGGCAGGTCAGTTGCTCCCATTCTTTTGCTGCTGATGATGTAAGGAGTATGGGCTGCCTTGTTTGATATGGGTTCGGTGCTTCAGAGCATTTTCCACAAACATGTTTGCATGTGGCAGAGAAAAGGCAGCCAGTCTGGATGTGAGGATTATTTGAACCAAACAGAGGAATTTAAACTATGAAAAGTTGAACTGTTGTGAGATGACATCAAAGGTTGCATTTCAGTGATCAGCTACTTTTCCAGTAGCATAATTGTGAAGTTATGTAAGTGGTATATCTCTACGTATGTATGCACAGATGTACATACTCCAATCATTTTAGAAAGCTTTCTGCATACAGTTATGCAGCAAGAGGTTCTGGTAATTTTTCTTTTCCTTATAAGATTTTAGTTCAGGGATGAGGCACATTATAAATGTCATTTTTATGATTTAGTGTCATGCTGAGTTGTCAAATCATTAATGCAAAATTTTGAGGTAGTTGTGTTTTATTACTCTTCAGTCAAGTCTCACAGGCTGAGTGCAAATTTCTGTCCTGCAAATTGGGAGACAAAATGAAGATACAGTGGATTGAATGACAAATGCTTCCATCACCTAGGCTGAATTATGAAAAAAGTCATAACTCAAACCCAACTGAGGGGACCATAACTCAAAGCATCCAGAATGCCATTACTAAATAACAAGAAAGTGTTCAGGAACAATGACTTTCTAAGCTGCCCTAAGCTTTCATTTACTTTCAGTATCCAAATGTATCCAAAGCCATAATACAAAGAAGAATTTGGCTACTAACTTAATTATTCCATTATTTTAAAATCCAAGTATATTTTTGAGCTGGATAGTTGACCAGAAAATCAGGACATCATATAATTACAGTGGTAGATGATCATGGTTTCCAAACAATTTTGGAAAGAATTTGTAATGCTAGAGACTATAAAAATTCTTTACTATTGCATATTAGTTCTTTAAAAGTTTTAAAAGAAGTATACTGAAAAACTTTATTTTCATGTAGCAGAACTTCTTCAAAATATAGAATAAATGGGATTTGAGACTTGTTCTAAATCAACAAGGAGCTATCAAAATTGAGACTAATTTCCCATTTTCCCAGAAGAGAGAGAGTTATACAAAAGTTGCATCCTTAAGTAACACGAATCAGCTTTAACACTGGCACTTTTTTGTAACAATTTTAAAAAATTTTTAGAATTGACATTAACAAAAGTTGTCTTTTTAAATAATCAGTTAAAGAAAATGTATTTCCCCAGCAGTTTCAGAAAGTTAATTAGTCTATTATGTCCCAAGTCTTACCAGTTCTTAGCTGTTTATTCTACTTTATCAGCCTGTGTCTTGCATTCTATTTTTGGTGGATTTTATTGAAAATATCTTACAAATATCTGTAATCCAGAAGGGATGGACTGTGAAATGAGAAGTCAGTAGTTACAGTGTCCTAATTCCATGCCATAATAATTGCAGTTGATGTTAAACCATAAATTTTCAAGCAAATAGTATGACTTTTTCTGTGAAGAGCATTGCTTTAAGCTTTTCTTACATCAGGTAGGGTTTTGGGAATAATTAAACTTCAAAGGAAGGAAAAGAACTTGTTTCCTGATGCATGTGAACATCTTTGTATATATTTTCTATTCTTTTATAAAGAAAGGAAATTAACTTCCTTTTATGTAAATTAGTTGTATCAGAATGTTAGTCAACTGCCTTAAGTCGAATGCTTTTATTTTGTATTTGCCCTTGGTTTAATAGTAGTAGTGATTTTCCTGATCCCAGGGAGCTAAATTTACAGATGTCAGTTAATCTTGAGAGTATCCTCTTTTTCATAGGAATTTGAAGATGATGTTATCTCTTTGGAGCAATGTCCCATGTAAATGGAAAAGTAATTATATTTTCACTTATAAGTAATATTAACACATTGCTCTTAAACTTTTGGTTGTCTAACTTTTTAAAGATATGTTACTGCTAACACTATATAATTTTTTGCAAAATTAGGACTGGGCTCTTGGAGTTCTGCATGCCAAAATAATTGCTGCCATAACACTGATGGGACCCCAGTGGTGGCTGAAAACTGTTATTGAACAGGTAGGGAAAAACTGTCCATGTGAATTATGTGTATAATGCAGTTTTTAAGTTCCTGATTGTATGGCAGAAAAGTGTTACTCTTGCAGTAATGGAGTAACTGAGTAAAATTCAACTAGTCTTGTAAAAACCTTTAAAATTGTGTAGCCATTAAGGTACACTTAACAGTAAAACAAAAACTCAGAAATCTGCATTCAAGAAAATGCTTTGTATACGTCAATGCATTTTTTTCAGGTTTGTAATAAAGTGAGACAGAAACATGATTATTTCTTCAGATGAAGTCCATGTGTCCAAATACTTGTCCAAATATGGGACAGTATTTACATCCACAACTCAAGAACACAGAATTTTGCCTTCTCTGCAGCTGTAGAGATTACCCCATTCATAGACCAGTAGAGATGAAAGACACCAGTTCTGTTCCCCTTTGATTATTAAGAACACAGAATAGTTTCTCTGAGCAGTTCAGAGTCACCTGGGCTGTTGTTTTGTCAGAAGTATTTCTTCTTGGTTATAACCATTAAATTCCATGGTTGTCATCTTGCTGAAGTATCTCAGTTGTTTGTCAGAAGGTAGTTTTTCAGCCCTGCACTGTATGTGATGCCTGTGGTGCATGTCCCAGCCTCTGTACTCAAGGTGCCTCCCGTGAGTCTGGCACATAGTCCCGGTTATTAAATCACTTCAGCTGTCCCACTGCAGAAATGCAGTCTTAGGCTGGGAGTACGTTTCGATGCATACCACGGCTCCCTCTTCCGTTCTGAGTGCTCTCCATGGGCTGTTCACACACTCTCCTGAGCCTTCCAGGCTGTGGGACAGAGGCCATTGTTTAGCTGTAGCTGGTAGCCATTCAAAACTGGTCTTGTCCCATGCTTAATCTGGTTACATTTTGAACTTAGCTTCTGGTAGTAACTGCAGAAGCTTAAGAATTGTGCCGGCCTTTTTGTCAGGCACAGGCTCACATACTCTGGTCTGCCTCACCAAGTACAAAATAGGACTCTATTTTCTGCCCATTACAAAATATAGTAATTTATTCTATTAGCATATACAGAATTCTCTTCTAGTAAGTTAACAACACAAAGTGATCTCACATCACCCACAAAACCATTGTCCACAGCTCTATTAAATGATCTTTCATAAGGTCCCTTGCATTCCTGCAACTAAATCACAGTTGCAGAATAAGTTGGTCTCTTGGGTATTGTTTAAATGATTTCCTGGAACCCTCATGATGTAAACTGGCAGAGAGTTTTTCCTTCTTCAGCTGTGGTCATGGGAACACCAATTCCTTTCATAACGAAGGAGAATTGTGTAAAACCTTGTAATTACTCCTGTAAGAGCAAAACAAGGCTTTCTTGATTGATCTGTTCTACTTCTGACTTGTTCCATTTTAGGTGTATGCAAATGGGATTCGTAACATTGACTTACACTTCATCATCCGTAAACTGGCAGCACCCGTAATCTCTGTGCTTTTACTTTCCCTTTGTGTGCCGTACATCATAGCTTCTGGTGTTGTACCTTTACTGGGTATGTATGCATTCAGAACACCTCTTTGTCATCTCATGGTTTACCCCAGTGTAAATGTGTTTGTGGAAATAAAACTTCAAGCCCTAGTTTATAAAAAAACCAAAAAACAGCACAACAAAAAACAAACAAAAAAACCCAAACATAAAACTCCTCTTCTGCTGACAAATATAAATGTTTAAAGACTTCCGAGCATCACACCATGTTCCAGGAATATTGCCCAAATGCTTCTTGAGCTCTGTCAAGCTTGGTGCTGTGACCACTTCCCTGAGGAGCCTGTGCCAGTGCCCAGCCACCTTCTGGGTGAAAAACCTTTTCCTAATATTCAACCCAAACCCTTCCCTAACACAACTTGAGGCTGCTCCTTGGGTGCTGTCACTGGTCACCACAGAGAAGAAATCAGTGTCTGCCCCTCCTCTTACCCAAGAATGCATTTTAGGTATCTGGCCAGTTTGGGAAAGGAGTGATTAATTAATTTCTTCTTTGGACAATCAGCCTTTGATTTTAGTCCTTCTAGGAGCTATACTGAGCTGAGGCCATCTTTTCTGACTTGTCAGATTGTAAATGACACTTATAAAAGGTGAAAATCCTGGGTTTGTTTTGAGGTTTTAATAGTACTAAATGTAAATTTTAAATATATACGGCTTTTTCAGGCTTTCCTATCTCCTCATAATTGAGGTAAATAATTTGATTAGAGCCAGAGTAGATGAGCTTTTTCATCAAGACTTGACTTTTACTATTTAGTTCTGATGTTAACAACATATTCAAGAAGTCCCATTTTATTCTTCAGTCTCACTTGAATGCCAACTTCTATTGTGTTGTCTGTTCTGATACAAGAAGTCAGTAAGAGGATAAACAGAAGATAATAGGCAAAAAGAACTGATAAGCCCTTTTTTTGTACTGTGGATTTTCACTCTGTTAATGGAAAACTTTCTGCTCGTAGTGCTTCAGATTAAAAAGAACAGCTGCTGTCATGTTGGTTCTTTGATGTAAATGGATGTGTAATTTATTTCACAGCCCTTCTACTGAAGTTACAGTAGAACAAAAGTGTGGAAGCAAGTAGAGAAGCAGAAATAACTGAGTTAGCTCAGCAATATTAGAATGTCTAAGGATTGTGTCATGTTTTGTAGGAGTTACTGCTGAAATGCAGAACCTTGTTCAGCGACGGATTTATCCTTTTCTGCTTATGGTGGTGGTTTTGATGGGAATTCTGTCCTTCCAAGTCCGTCAGTTCAAGCGCCTTTATGAACATATTAAAAATGACAAGTGAGTATACGGGGGGAGGTTAAAATTTATCCCTTTTATATATATATCTATATATATGATTACTTCAGGTTGAATTCAGGTGTTGTAGGTACTTAGGATTAAGAGGGTTTTAAAGAAGTTTTCTGAACAAATGACTCTTAAAGACAAACTGTTCTTGGCAGATGTTTTATCTGTGGTTCAGGCAGATAAACACAGGAGTAGATTGTCTTTACAAAGGGAAGACACTTCCCCATGTCTAACATGAATGTGTTTTCCCACAAACGAAGCTGACAGTTTGTCTCATCTGTAGTCTTGAATGACAAATGAATGTCATGAATTACAACATGCCTGGAAGTTATCATCATGTCTCAAGGTGCTGCTTGTAAAACCATTTCTTCAGCCCTTTCTGCATAACTGTTTTTCTTACTCTTCCTACTCATTAGTCCAACTAATCCATTAAAGAATGTTCAGTTGATTGATAGTTTGTCCTTTTTTTGTGTGGTTTTCTGATGTTTTCAGTAATTTTTACTCTGTATTACTCAAATGCCTGATAAAAATTATAGTTTTCCTATTATTTCCTGGTTATCTTGCTTAGTTTAACCTTTTTTTTGTGCTACTACATTATTTTTGGTGTTACCCTAATTACCTTTATATGGGTTAAGAAGATCAACAACTAATCTTACTAGGCTTCTTTTGTATTGAAAAGGAATAAATGAGTTTATGTTCATATACTGAGTTGTTGTAAAAGAGTTTTGCTTTCCAATAACTACAAAAGGAGTCAAACCTAAAATAGACTCCTTTGAATTTTAAATGTTAAGAAGTGACTGAAAAGAAGTAAGTGAAAATTAGTTTGGTATTAAATCAGCTTATTAAATGTTGTAACATCCTTGTAGACAAGATGTTTGTATGACTTAATTGTCTCATTTCAGGAAGTAAGCAGACACAGTCATGCCAGCCAGTAGAGATATGTGCTTTAGAAATATGCATAATTAATTCCTTCATGTAACAAATTCTAAAAGCATATACAATTTTCTGTGACATTCCAAAATGTACAAAGAATGCACCATGGTTGTTGGTTATGGTACCATGAGGAAAGGAGCTGTGGAGAAATTTTTTCTAAAGGAAATGACAGATCTTAGGGGAAGAGTTCATAGGTGTGTAGGGCTCTTGTACACCCAGAACTAGCATGCCAAGATTCTTGGCATGCTAGGAAAAGGAAAAGGAAAGGAAAATTCCTCTGAAAAGGAATTCAGGTGGCAAAAAGTGTGGATCAGTATAGAGGAAGAAAGGAATAATGTGAAAGGTATGAAAACTGTTATGCTGCTGATAGTTAAATTCTGTTTCGCTGTCCCACTAAAGGAATCTTGCACCCCTTAAGCTTTCCATGGAGTAGCATCAGGATATTTTCTCTCCCTTTGAGAAAGATTAAACAGCAGCTAAAGCTCTTCCTTTACAATTTATAGAATAACTCTTTATTGAAATGAAAAACTACGTTGGCAGCAAAGGATATAGAGTGGATTTGTGTTACAAAATAGTATTTCCTTGTGTTAATTTCTGTTTTACTGTGATCCCAGGTACCTTGTTGGACAACGACTTGTGAATTACGAACGGAAGTCTGGTAAACCAGGCACATCAACAACTCCACCTCAGTCTTCACAAGAATAGATGGACATATTAAACATCTTGACCTTCCCTTTGCCTTTACATGTCCTTTTTTCATAGACTTTTCTTGTCTTTGGATATCTCTCCCAATAATACTCTCAGCAGTGTTTTGGCTTCTGTTGGTAGCATCCAGATAGCAGTTAAGGCTCTGTTTCTTATCTGCTTTTTCTGATGTTGTAAATGCTGTCTGAGGTCTGTATATGTGTATATAGAAGTGTCCTGACACCCTAAAACCTTGGATTAAAAAGAATGTGCATTGTACATCTTTAAAAAGTATATTAATTTATTAAATCTAGTTGTCACTTTATTTTGGACTGCTGTTCTGTTGACAATGTGCCACAAAGCAATAGTGCGAAGAGGCAAGATGTTTTTATAAAATTTGGAGCTTACTTTATGGTGTTCATAACAGTTCTTATTGTAGTAATACAGTATGATTTTTTCATGAGTGGAAAGGCCACGCAGAGAATATCAAAAGTAAATAACTGTCTTACAGTCAGCAATGAAGTTGCTGTGTTGAGAACATAATGAAATGAACTATGTATCTTGCTGTCCAGTCTTTTTTATTATTTTGTATAACACCAAAGCTGTTGTACATTTTTCTATTGCCTGATTGTTTTTCATGTGTCAGAGTTTGTAATATTGTACAGTTGCTGTTAAATCAAGAAAATATTTCCTCTTTTGAGAATCAGATGTACTTGTTGAGGCTCAGCTGGATTTTTCTATTTGGTTGAAGGGGGTAGGTGGGTGTTGGCTTTGGGATCAGGATTTCATGAATTGAAACAGTAAGTAAAAATTTACTAAGGCTAGGTAATGGAAGCATTTAAAGGTAACAAGAAAAATTAGAAAGGTTCACAACTTAAATTGTAGCCGATTTCTTACCAATTTTAAAAGTTTTCAGAATCTCAAGAAAAGGGATGAACCTTTACTGATGTGCTTTCACAGCACAGAGTATAGTGTAAGCAGCATCCTGACCTGATCTTTGGTTAGAGAGTTTGAAATCTTTTTCTGTAAGTTACCAAAGTTGAAAACTGTAGTATGAATTTTATATTGCACAATTACTTTAAAAAAAACCAAACCCAACCAAAAAAATTCTCTCAGAATTGGTCACTGTGAATTTTACAGGAATAATACTGAGGAAGTGATTTGTCATGTACCATTTATGGCCTGAGGGGCAGGGAAATACATATGCTATTAAACAGGCAAGGAAAGGTTTGCAGATTTCTTTTCAAGAACACAGTCAAACAAGAGCCACCACATCAAGTCTGTGTTATTTCTGTATATAGATAGAGTTCTTTTGCAGTAATGTTTGGGGGCGGGGGTGGGGGTTATGTAGATAAAGAAGATACGTAACAGTATCACAAAGCTTTAAGCAGCATCAAATCACATGCTTAGATCGCAGTATCTTTCCTGGACCAATGTGGAAAATGTGAATATCCATTGCAGTAATGAGAAAATTGATGGAAGATTTAACTTGCTATTCAACTCTCCTTCAGTATTCTGTACTTTACCATGTGTGTATATAATTAATACTTGAGACTCTGGCCGGTGCTTTTAAAGTGTCATCTCCTTTTATTGATGTTGCATCTCTGATCTGGCATGCTATGAGCCCATGTGGTCCAGGCTGGGATGGTGGTAGTTCATTTTTTTGGTGTCCGGACTCATGTTCTAAGGCAGCGAGCACAAGCCAAATGCATCTGAATCTAGTGGCAGAAGGATTGGAGGCTGTCACCCTCAGATCCATACTATTTTACAGAATTACTGCTGTCCTGATGGGTTTGAACCACAAATATTACCCTTTGAAGTGATTTATTAGGAAAATTCCAGTGAAATGAAATCATAGAAAAATGGCCAAAATACTTCTTTCATTTACTGTTGCTGATTTAATGCTAAAGTGAGCATATATTCATCCCATATATTTTTGATGTGCATAAATATTGCATTTGATTATTTACAGTGGTGTACATTGTGGGACAGATATATTTTCACAATAATAAATTCACTGGTAACATACATTCTTACTTATGCCAAGATTCTGTTTTTGACATACCTTTCACAGCAGTTCCAAAATGGTCTTGCCAATCAAAATATTGTGAGCACTACTGTGCATCATGCAGAATTTGCAGTAGTGTGGTACTTGTAACTGTGTTTTTATCCAAACAAACTGGTCTTAATATTAAAATTTATTAAGAAAAAGCCTTTGTGCTGCTTCTTACTACTGGTATTTTACAAGTCATGAAAGAAAATAGCAAACAGGCCAGTCATGCAGCTGTTTTGATGTAGCTTACATTATCTGTATTTGCTTTTTTTTTTTTTTTTAATGGAAAACTGGTTTCAAATCCAACTGTTTGCACTGCTTTACAGATACCAGGTGAAGTTTGTTTTCCAGAACGTCCATTGTGAACTTTTCAGAAATCTCATCTCCTCATCTCCTTATTTTTACACATTTTTGAAAGAATATGGAGGTTGTAGAGAACAGGAATTAAATAACAGTACTTTATAAATTGTTTTAAATTTCAGTGGTTTGCCTTATTGTGTGCTGTGTACTCCCCTGGCATAGAGGCTTGATAAGTAAGCATGTAAGTCTCTGTTTCTGAGACAGCTCATGAGCACTGTACCAGCAGCTTCCATCTGTGCTGGAGTGAAGCAGTGGTGTGGGCTCCTGTCTTCAAGTGGGAAAGAATGTGTGTGTGTGTGTGTGTGTGTGTGTGTGTGTGTGTGTGTGTGTGTGTGTGTGTGTGCACTCTTCCACCACAATTTGTGTTGACCTTGGTCTTGACTGGAGGGGTTGGAGGTGTGTACTGGCTCAATTGTATCCCCTTTGTGTGTTGAGAATTTAATGTTGTTGTTAGTTCCACAGGCCTTCATCCAAGAACTGTCAGATGGCTCTGCAGCTATCTTGTGCATATTCAAAGAAGTTAATTGCAGCATGGCTTTGACTGTTTTTACATAGATTATTTTATATTGATTAAAAATAGTTAAAACTCTGCATCTTTTCTGTCTGCCCCTTCTCTGTTGAGTGAAGCCACAGTTACTTGATTTTGTTTCTGAGGGCCCTGCAGTACCTGTAACTGCTTTGTGTCAGTGACTTCCTCAGTAAGATGCCAACTCCAACCTATTACAGTGCTCACATCATTTTCAGCTGAGTGCATTAATTCTTTCCTTGCCTTCCCCTATGTTTGCGTAAAGGTCTTCATAAAAATCTTTACAGCAGCTGCACTATTCTTCAGAGAACTCTAAAAAGCTTCACAAAGGCCTGTACCTCACAAAGCACAAATGACTGGGGTTTGGTTGCCTGGCACGCTGATCAGCATAGTTTTGTTTCCTTGGACGTCACTGTCCATTTTTTTACATTGAGATTGGAAAGCTTTTGTGATAGGGTCAGTGTTCTTGTTCTGCTTGCCTTGGGAATAATGGCCACTGTACAGCCTGAGCAATGAGTGAGGTTCTTGGCAGAAAATGAGGCTACAAATTGTAAGAACATTAAACAAGGAATTGAATCTTGGTAGTGTAATGAAGTTCAGGATGCAAAATAAAAGAAGCTGTTTTCTGAAACAGATGAGGAAACAACTTTTATGAAGCATAATGGTAAGTTAGAGCTCTCTCAGATCTTAATTAGTAGCTGAAACTAAAGAATTGCATAGTTAACAGCAATTTTTTGAACTTCTGGTGCTTCTGGTTTTAATTTCTTCATTAAGAAGTAACCATAAATTGAGAAATTACATGGTGAAATCAAAGTTACTCAATAATGGAAAATTTTAAGAGATTGTATTTCCAGAGATCAAATACAGTTTCAAAATAAACGGAATGCTCTGAGTTCAGTTTAATACTGAGAGATGGAGCAATGGCAAAATTATTTCACAGCTCTGCATATCAGTTTTTCTGCTTACCTGCTATTATCTCTCACCTGTTGAGTACTGGCCAACACCAAAGCTGCAGAGGCATTTTCCCTTATATAAGGTGAAGTCAAATATCTGAAGTGTCTGACATCAGGTGTGGGAGGATGGGGTGGTATTTAACACTACTTGTCTTTCAAGAGCTGTTTGTTTCCCTGGAAAAGGATATTAGCTTTACTTTGAATTCCTTGTTGCTTACAAAAACAGAGAACACTGCAAAGCTTTTATATTGGATAGGGTTTCTGTGTTAGAACCTAACCAGTGCAGGGCTGCACTGGTGTGCCATGCTCAGCAGATACAAATTGCAGAAGTGGCTTGCTAGAGTTAGGTGAGGAATGTGAGGAATCTAAAAATACTGCTGGATTAGAACAGAGAGTCCATGGGGTATTTTTACTAGTTGTGAGCAGGAGTCACAGAAGTAGGAACCAGCAGGAAGTCTAAGCCGTGCCTGGTGTACAGCAGCATTTCTGGCAGCACTGCTGTAAAGCAACAATTACATCTGTGGACATACTTTTAAATGTTCTTTATATACAAGTCTCAGTATTATACAGTGGGAGGAAATACTTCTAGGAAGCAGCACAGATTCTTACAAAGAGAGTATTTACAAGAGGATGTAGTGACAGGACAAAGAGGGGTGGCTTCAGAGAGAGTAGGTTTAGATTTGGTGTTAGGAAGACATTCTTTACAGTGAGGGTGATGAGACACTGGAACAGGTTGCCCAGAAAAGAAGTGGATGCCCCATCCCTGGAAATGTTAAAGGCCAGGTTGGATGGAAGTCTGAGTATCCTGGTCTAGTGAAAGTGCTCGTGCCTGTGGCAGGAGGGTTGGAACTAGGTGACCTGTAAGGTCCAACCCAGGCATTCTATGATTCCATGAAAATACATTTCATTAAATACAGAAAAAAAAATCCACCTACATGCTGCTGTTTCCCATAATACAGTGTGGCAGCTTTATGCATGATTTCACTGCACTGGACCAAATAGCTGGAAAAATTAAGAGTATGACATTTACTTCTTGAGCATTTTAAGGATAGTTTCAAGTGTGTGCAAGGACCACAGATTAGAGATAATATAAAACTTGCTATTTATCTCGTTTATCTCTTATTATTAGACACCATTGAAAAACTGCACTGTGAAATCAGTTTAATTCTCTTCTGTAAGCTGTAATTCTCTTCTGATAGCATTTGCTTCATGGTTTTTCTTGCTATAGTGTTCTTAAATGAGTAAATGCTTTAAAATAACTAAAGAACAGAAATGTATGTCATTATATGTCAGAAGTTTGCTGTTTTCATTAGTTACAGGAATCTGCAACTAATTTTGAGGCCAAATAATTAGTCTGTAGCTTATGCTAAGTATTCATGTTTTACGAAAGATTAAACAGTTGTTAAAATGTGTGCTTACTCCTTTCCAGAGCCCACCATTTTATCTTTGTCCTGCATGGCCTTGCATATTCACCAGTGGGGACATAATGTGGATTAAAAAGGCGTGACTTCAAATAAGATTGTGTGCTTCTGCACTAACTGCTCGGCCTGTTTCAAGCATGCAGCACCCAGTTCTTTGGAGCGATGGCTTGTGAAGGCTTTCTGAAGCGAATAATCCTATTACCGAGTTGATTTGAGTGCTCGGGCTGCACACAGTCCATGTCAGAAGGTACAGGAGGGGAATCGCTTTGTAACCAAGAGATGTGCTGGTGTCTTTGCAGAGAATGCCAGTCAGGTTACTCCTGGTGCTGTTTTTATCTGCAGTACAAAGACTTTGTGGCAGAGAGAGCACATTCTGAAGCAGTGGGACAGCCCATGCTGCCTCGTGGTATCAATTTGGACCAGCAGGTGCTAAGAAACAGCTGGCACTGGCTGTGCTGCCCTCGGTGGTGCCAGACTCTCAGTGGAGCCACTGTCCTAAATCCCCAGGACGGTAGAGCCTGACCAGGAGAGGTTGCTTGTGGCTGAGCTGTCCTTGGAAGCAGCAGATGCTGTGAGTAAAGGGAATTTTTGGGGATACATTGCCCTGTCTCTTTTTCAGCACCGTCAGCATTTCTGCATGTTTCATCCAAACCAGGAAAGGAGGTGTAAAAAGGCCAAAGGCATGATGGACATGCCACCGTAACTGCTCAGCCAGTAGAGCAGCCTTGTGGCCAGGGGACATGCAGGTGCCAGCAAGCTGCAGAGAACCCAGGCACCTGCAGCAACCAGCCTCCCCACCATGGGCTCTGCAATAACGTGGTGCTAAGATGTTCACAGAATCAATTAAGTTGGAAAAGATCTCTGAGATCAAGACCAGCCTATGACCAAACACCACCCTAACAACTAGACCATGGCACTAAGTGCCACATGCAGTCTTTCCTTAAACACCACCAGAGATGGTGATTCCATCACCTCCCTGGATTGACCCTTCCACTGTCTAATTGTTCCTGCTGTGAAGAAATTCTTCTTAATGTCTGACCTAAATGTCTTTATGTCCCCTCCCACAGGTTAAGACTATGCCCTCTTACTCTGTCACTGGTCGTCTGGGAGAAGATGCTGACCCTCACCTGCCTACAGCCTCCTTTCAGGCAGCTGTAGAGATCAGTAAGGTCACCCCTGAGACTCTTCTCCGTGCAAAACAACCAGCTGCTCCTCACAGGACTTGTGCTCCAGGCCTTCACCAGCTTTGTCACCCTTCCCTGCACACCCTCCAGCACCTTCCAGTTCCTCCCTGAACTGAGAGAACACAGGATTCGAGGTGTAGCCTCACCAGGGCCGCATAGAGGGGAAGAATCACTGCCCTCATCCCGTGGCCACACTACTGCTGATACAGGCCGGGATGCCACTGGACTTTTTGGCCACCCGGGCCCACTGCTGGCTCATGTTCAGCCGCTGTACCCTCCGACCCACCTTGCAGACGTCTGAATTTACTAGTGGCAGACTCAATCCCCTCATCCGTGGTTTGGGCCTTTTCAAAAGTTTGTACAGGACAGGTGCTGCTCTTGCCCTTTAAACCACGCCGCCATCAAGCTTTTCCCCGCCCAGCCCCCGGGGCCCGCCCGCTCCGCCCCGTCCCTCCGCGTTGCCGTGGCAGCGGGGCCGCGGAGCGGGGCAGGTGAGAGGGGCTGTGCCGGGCCTTCCCCCGGGGGTGACCGGGGGCGCTGGGCCGTGGGGCGGCCCTGGGGCTCCCTCCGGCCTGCGAGGGGCCGGGCGGGGCCGGTGCCCTCCGGCGCTGCCTCCCCACGGCTCGGGGCGCAGGGGCTGCGGGCACCCGCGGCTCGGCCGGTCCCGTCTGCGTGCGGACCCCCCTTGGCCTTGTTTCTGGAACGCCTGGGGCTGGCTTGAGACGCGTGAAAGGGAAAAAAAAAAAAAAATAGAAAATAAGAGCTAAGAGGAAGTGAAAGTGATGAGCCGATCTTTGTCTTTAGCGAGAGTAACCCATGACAGAGTACCAATGGTGAAGGGGTGCAGAGGCTGTGCAGGAGGTTCCCTCTGAACATCAGGAAACCCTTTTTCCCTCTGAGGGTGCCCAAGCACTGGCAGAGGTTGTCCAGGGGGGTGTGGAGTCTCCATCCTTGGAGATTCTTGAAACACATCTGGGCATGGATCTATGGCACCTTCTCATGGGTTGTGTAGGGACCGGCTGACCTCCAAGACCTCTCTGGCAACCTGTGCCCTTCTGTGAGACTCTGACTAATGGCTTACTGTAGAAAAGCAGCTCTTGCAATGCATTTTTATTTTGATTGTATTTTTATTCTTTTATTTGACTGCTTCCCAAGGGTACATGCACGCATACCTGCATTCCTTCTTCAGAGTTTTTCCTGTTGTCCTGAATTCCTCAGCTTTTTTTGCCTTCAGCTTCAGTTCCTTGGCTAGAGCTGTGTTTTTGAATCATTACTGAAAGCCTGTGACCGATGTGGTAATTAGATGCAGACTTTGAAGTCTGTTCCTGATGCAAATTGGCTGCATTGGAGTGATGAAGATGCTGTACCCTGTCTGCATTTCTCCATAAATAAAGTTCTAAGTATGGTTTGATCCTCAAAGGAGCCTTGAGTCACAGGAGTTCCATTGCTCTATCACTGACTTTTAATTTTTTTTCTTTTCCACTACAGGAAAATTCACGTGAGAAAGCCACCTGCCAGGTACTGTTATCTTAAAAATTTGAAAAGCCTAAAGGGATAGAGGATTCTGTCACATTGATTCCTTTCTTGATGCTGTTGCTTTTACTGCTCTTCCTTTCTGTAAATAACTAACTGTTTTAGGTTCTTGCTGCTAAATCAACTTAAACATACCATACTTTGTCCTGGAAATGATGAGGAAAGTTTCCCACCAAATGTGCCCCATTGCTATGATGGGAGAAGGACCAGGCAATAGCCTATGTCTGTCCCTTCTTTTGTATCCTGGCGAACAGGATTCCTTGCAACAAATGAGTTACATCCTGAATGAGAAAAACACACTGTAGAGTTGTGTGATCAAAGTGTGATATGTGCTTGCACACATGAATGTTTTGTTCATCACTGTAATTGTTTGATGTAAAGTCTGTCACAAGCACAAAGTAGTAACTTTTTGCTAAAGCGTTTTTGAATACATAAAGAAAGTTGAAACTTGATCATCTGCATGCTCTGGGATCTGTACAAAAATGCCAAGATTTTCCTCGGCATGCAGTAGTGAGTTGTCAGTGTAGATACCTTTCATGTTGGCATGTGTGGTGTGACTTGTCTGGACTGCCCATTTTTCAAATTTTTGTTGCGGTAGGTGTGAGGAGAAAAATCAGTTTAAAACTATCTGAAGTCACCTGTGAAAGTAGTAGTTCTCCTTACCCAGCTGTGATTGGTGCCCAAGCTGCAGTGTTTTCCTTGGTGTAGCCACAAAGTTTTTTAGAGCCACACAGGGCTTGTCTGTTTACCCTTCCATGTCTGTCAGCTCTCCAGTAGCCCCAGCTATCGAGTAGGACGGGAGGGAATTTGGGGACAGGCACTGTTCACTCCCATGTGCACACACAGATTTTCATTCACATTCTGCATCTGTGAACTGCTGTTTTATTTCTTTCAGGTCCTTGTGACTGGACACCATGCCTCTTCCAGAAACCATGTTCTGTGCTCAGCAGATCAAAATCCCCCCGGAGCTACCCGATATTCTGAAGCAATTTACTAAAGCTGCTATTAGGACTCAGCCCTATGATGTTTTGCAGTGGGCAGCTGCGTAAGTATGATGTTCACCTAACAACAGAGAGCAATGCATATGGACCCTCAAAACCTCACTCTCCTCTTTATTGTATAGTGGATATAGCTTTGAAAATTACACCAGCATGTACATTGCATATACATTTCTGTGTGTTAATGCAGCATGTAAGCCTTTTTAAAATAGTGTGGTATTTTATTTATTTTCTGTTTCCTTGAGGTTTAGGGCTGGCTTACTTCTGAAACAGCTGGATTTCCGTACTGAAAAAATGCATCTTAATTTGCTTTTTGTTATTAGTTTTTCTATCTGAAAGACCAACTCTTTTTCCTTTTGGTTTGGTTTTTCTTCTCTTATCTGAGATTCAATTCTTGGAATTTAAAGGAAAAAATAGGCATTAACTTTCTAATTCTTAAGCTTGGTTAGGTTTCTCTTGTTTCTTTCTGGGGAAAGTGCCTGAAAATTTTTACCTTTAAAGTGATAAGCTGCATAATAAATCTCTTGCCATAAAGTTGATTTAGATGTTTAAATGTTTTTCCTTTGACATCTGTATTTTTTCTTTTACCTCAACCGCTCACTATAATTTTTTCCTGTCCTGTGGTTTGTGTGGGCAAGCTATTGAAAGGTGTCTGTGATATGTTCTCAGTTGGGGGGACTGGAAAATGTCGGTACCGTGTAGATGAAGGAGGGAGGCTGTTAAAGCCAGACTGCAGTTTGGCTTGTCTGATATAAAGAAAATAATCTGAAGCTGAATTTTGTTACCGCTGCAGTGCTGGAGAAAGCCAGCAGGACCACCTTAAAATGGTGCGGCGTTTCTTAGCAATGCGATGGAGGTGGGTGCGGCTGTCTCGGTGTCTGGAGCCCGCTGGGACGCGGGGCTGGCGAGAGCGGGGGCAGCCCGGCAGTGCCCAGGCCACGGCTGCGGCCTGCGCCAGCCTCGGCCTCAGCGCTGCGGCAGCTCGGCGGGAGCTGATCGCAGGCTCCTCTTCCTGGGGCATGCTCCGGTGCACCTGGCAGAGCAAGATCTGTGCCTGGGGGCCGTGCAAAGCAGAGCAAGGCTGTGGCTTCACGCGTGCTGCCCGTGTTGTTGCGCTTGTCCCTGTGAATAATCAGATGAGGAAAGGGATCTGGCTGAAAAATAGCCCGGGTGTTATATGTACGTACGTCCTGTGCATCCATTTCTATACAGTCACACTAATTCAGTTCTGGAGTGCTGCCTGCTGAGTATTTTAGCAGGTATTTGCACAGCATGGGATAGCCTGGATGTGGACCAGTGCAGAAGAGGCAGGACAAGGGGAGAAATTTGTAAATCAGATGCACTTGAATAAAAACTTTGCACAAGTTTTCCTTGCACAATTCAGATTGCTGGCCAGTGAAGACAGAGGCAGCTCTTAAGGTCGTGGCAGCCTTAGAATTAAAAGGATGTGCATCAAATGCCCTTTATTTTCTACTCTTAAATATTATTTGGAGTGGACAGAAATAGCAGGATTGCTGAGGAGAGAGTTCCAATGTGAATAGGCAGATGTACATTTTGAGTAGTGCACGAGGGGAATGTTAAACAGATGAGCCCTCAGGTTCATCAATCAAAAGGGCTGAATATATCATGCACAAAGTAAGTTAAATGCCTTAAGAATTATTAAAGTGTCACAAAAAAGGAGCAAGTAAAATCTAAAGATTGTGGTTTCTGGGCACAGGAAGATGGGAGTTGTGCGTATAGGCAGCTTGCCAGGTGCTGCTGCTCCTGTGGGGGAGCCTGCAGATTCTTACACTGAACTGTGTGAGCCTTTACTTCTGTGCAGTTTGTAATGGCCATGGCCATTGAGGTGTGTTGCTCTTCCCATTCACTTAGGTATTTTTCAGCCTTGTCTAAAGGTGAACCCCTTCCTGTGAAGGAGAGGATTGAAATGTCTTTAGAAACAGAGAAAAAAGATGCTGGTTTGACCCCGGGACTCCTTAAGGTCTTGCACAAACAGGTACAAGCTGTTCTTTATCAAATGCACAGTGCTATTGAGAAATGCTGATGTGTTGGAACTGGTTGGGGAGAGAGACTGTCAAGTATTTGAAGTATTCTGGGGAGACACTGTGTTCTTAAATTCATTCTGGTTTTTGGAGTTCTTATTGTGATACTATGATTTTGTTCAAAGCTTTCTTCCAAAAGTACGGTGACCGTTGCAGAACTGAGGGAAAAATGGAAACATTTGGGCTTGCCAGAGGAGCAGCTGGAAGCTATCCTGCAACTGGACAGTTTTGATGAGGAGGTGGAATGGATGAAGTTTCTGGCACTTGGGTGCAGTGTGCTCAGTGGGGTACGTTCACAGCAGGAGCCCTCATATCCAAACACAAGTGGTTCTCTAAGATAGAGCATAGAACAATTAATGCAGATGGATTTGGGGAATGGTGATTGCTTTTGCAGCAGCTGGCAAAGTGGCTTGCGTGTTTACTTCTGTTGCCCATCAGATTTTGGTCTGGGGAACTTAACCAGAAGGATTGCTAACTCCTCAGTGTACTGGAGTGGCAGTAGAGGAGCAAGCGTGTCTGCAGGGAGCTTGTGTTGTGTGAGAGAGGACGATGGAGGAATGACGCTGATGGTGTGAGTGTAAATGTCCATGAAGGAGAGCTGAAGGGAGAAATTAAAGAAGCAATTTTTAACTGATTGTGTAGCCAATTAAATTTTCTCAGAAGCACTTAATGTTACTACAGCTAAATTTAATTCTTTTAATGTCAGTAATAAAACCTCAGCAGAGCATTTCAACAGAATGAAAGATGATAAAATTTTATAAAAACATCAGCATTAAGCTGATGTTTTTATAAAATATAATACTTCTAACGATTTCTACAGTAGAGAAAAAGAAATACCAAAAAGAAAATATATGTGAAATAATATTTTGTGAATGTTGCAGTATCTGGAAGCCCTTCACATTAACCTGGCCTGGTGATGCAATTGTGCAATTGTCTATCTATCTATCTGTCTGTATGTCTTTATTTCAGATTTGTATTTCTTGATTCCAGTCTCCCTCCCAAAATGATCTCATAGTTAGGGCTCTTTTCTTCATCTAAAAATAGTAACAACAACATTACTTATCTAAAAAACAACCCCTCTCTCCCCACAAAAAATCCCCAAACAAACCAAAACCAAAAATGAAATCATAGGAACATTATTCTCATGGAGCTAGACAGACTAAATTTCACCATCTCACCATCATTTTGGATATTAAGTGAATTATTTATTTTCAGTACTACATAATGAAACCTAAACCTCTGTTTCCTAAACCAGAGAGAAAGACACACACAAGAAATTTACATTCACTTCCTGCAGCTGTAAATTGTGTTCACAAACAGGGTCACAGTTGAGATACAAGAGTAGACAAATAGGAAGTTCTTAAGAGCACCAGTCTGAAGTATCTTTTTTGTAAAGCACCAATGTACTTTTACAAAAGCCTTGGAGAAATGACCACAAAGGTAGACTGTTAAATTGTCTTTCAAAGCTGGCAAAAGGGATATGAATTACTTTGCTGTGCTGTTGAGAAAGAGACCATGGCAGTTTGGGGTGGCAGGACCAGAAAGGGCAATAGAGGGGCAGCCAAATGCAAAATGTAGGGCTGGCCATCATAGAGTCAGCTGCCTCTTTTTTTCCTGAGAAGCCTCCCAGGGAGGAGACACATTAAGTAAAACTGTTAAAGGATTATAATATGACACTTCTCTGGCCTATGTTCTAGATCTTAAACAGATACTGCATTTATTTTAAGTATCGCTATTCTACTGTTAGGAAATTCCATCTTTTTATGTAGACATTGCTTGCTGGTTAATGAAAACATAAATTTTGAAAAAGTTGCAATGAAAAATATTTAGACTTAGGTTGAAGAAAGCCTGTGTGGGTTTGGTTTTGTGCTTTCATCCTGTGTGTGTGGTTTTATTTGTTTCTTTAATGGCATCCCACCAGTCTTTGACTAAATGAAACTCAATGCTGAATTTTTCCACACTTTTCCCCCTATATCTCAGCATGCTAGGGCACCATATTAAATGAAGGATTTTTTCAAAGTATATTTGAGGGATGTATTTTAAAGGTAACTTGGATGTTATTGGCCTTTGGCTAAACTGTAATATTTTTTAAATGCGCCTCAGTGCTTTTTCTACTATCTATTAAAATGAAACTTGTATAGAGATAAAGGAATCAGTAAATACCAGCCAAAATACAATCTAAAAATTGTATAATATAATATCATAATAAAATCACCAAACCTATATTCATTTTCTGGGGGTTGTAGATTTGTCTGTCTTAACTGCTGCTGAGAATTAATTTAGAATCATTGAGGTAATATACACACAAAAAGATCTTTCACTGGATACAGTGATGTTGGAGCTTTTACAATAGCAGAACAGAGCAATTTGGCCCGGATAGAGAGCTCAAATTACCCTATGCAATCTTTAACCATCACAAGATTCTGGTATTTTTTACTCCTGTCTCAACTAGAACTAAATTATTGTTTCCATCTTTGGACCTGCAGTAGAGAGTAAGTTTGGGGTATAAAGCTGGGCAACGATGATAACACCTTCATCTCAATTACCCTCCCTTTTAATGGCTTACAGTGTGGATTTTGTCATGGTATGCAAGGAAGTTCCTGGCTCTGACACTTTTCCTTTCATTTCTTGTTGGAACCCCCTGCAGTCCTTACTGAGCTCAATGAAGCAGGCCTGCGAGATCCTAACAAGAGACCTAGAAGGCGGAGCGGCTCGAATTCCCTTCGAGACCATCTCGTTCCTGTATTCATATTTGGCCAGTATTGATGGAGAGATATCAGAGACAGAAACGAATGCGTTCCTCGAGGGAATTAAAGAACAAGCGTAAGTAAAAATCTGTGCAAGGAATTTTAATGTATCAGTTGCCTTTGGGTTCTACATAAACCTTTAATTTCTGGTGAATAGTCCATCTTATTTTGGGCATAGCCATGATGACAGCAGTAAGGATTGACTAAGATTGTATCAGAGTTATTTTTTGTCAACTTCAGCGTTTGCACTGTTAAAAGATAAATTGTTATTTATCCATCGTTCTCTGAAATATTGATGTCTCCATATGGTGGTATAATTTTCCCTGTAGGAAGCTATTATATACAGGCTTGTAACATCTACATATTACTGCTTCTGGAACTAGCAGCATCTTCTGGGCTGTTCCTTTGATTTAACAAAGATCATAAACCAGAGAGAGAGAGACTGGGAGTTCTCTCATTGTATCCATAGGTCACACGAAATGCACTTACACCAATTAAAAAAGATCTGTAACAGGCTTGTCCTCCACGTGCTGCCTGCGTAGCATGTTTGCATACAGACACTTAACTGTTCCTGCCATCTCTCTGGAATTGTTCTTTCTGTGCATGGTGGGCTGACACCACCATCACTGCTGGGCTCAGCCCTGGCCAGCAGCGGATCTGTCCTGGAGCTGTCTGGCATTGGCTCAGTACAACATGGGGGAAGCTTCTCTTAGAGGCTCACAGAAGGCACCACTGTGGCTCCCACCTCCTCCCAAAAAACATTGCCACACAAACTCCATACACTGTCTCAGATTGCCACCAGCTCCATGTTCACGAGAGCTCCAAAACAAAAGCGTTTCATCATTAGTTATCAGATTGACAGTTTTTAATAAGAACCCCTTTATAATCATACACCCTTTGCTTGCATTTATATAACCCTAAATTGTATCTTTCCCAACACACAAGGATCTACCATGTCAAAGTGCCTTTTAAAAAATTTGGTTTATTCCTTTCCAGGGACAAACACTATGGCATGGTGCTAATCAGACACTTCCTGCCATACTCCTTCATATTTTATTGATCAACCCTACTCTTCAGCATGAGGTGAGAGGAAAAAAAAATAAAAGGAAGGAATAAATAAGTTCAAGAAAATCATTTGTGTTCAAAGTACTGTAATTTGCACATTTCAGAACAACATGATCCTCTTCTCTGGCATTTCCTTATTGTCCCACTCTTGGGCGGCTCTTCAGGGGATGTTAATTGAATACATGGTTATATTGTTCTCCTGCCTCTCAGATCGTGATGGCCACCCCTAGGGAGTGATCCCTTCACTCATCTGCTTATATTGAGCAGAAGTTGTTTTGTTACTGAGCTTCCTACCTGCATTTGGTAAGTGATTGTTAAGTAAAACATGGAATTCATTTAAGTCGGGGCAGCTGTAACTGGAGCATTTCTCATTATGCTTCTGGTAGCTCTGACTTCACTTTGACTCTGGCACAAACACAGCTGGTCCTTGGACTACCTTGTCTGCCTGAAAATCCTGTATTTAAACAAACTGTTTTAGCAAGCCCTACTGAAAGAACTTAATGAGAATCCTGTGGCTGAGCTGGTAGATAAAACCAGTGCAAGGACTGCAATGGTTCCATATTTTCCCTCTAATTAGAACCTTTTCAGAACTTAAATATCTTTTTTCATTTTTGGATAAACTTGTCAAAATAAAGATGTTTTAAAATATATCTTGTTTTCTGACAGGAAAAGCTACTGCATTTGTCACATAGGCAAGGGATACCTGACACACAGTTGTTTGGTTAGACTGCTGTAGCAGGTATAGAAGCTTAAATCCATCAAAACTAGACCAAATATTTAGTGACAGGTTATCACACTTAATTGCAGAAACAACTGAAGTATGAAAGAGGATACTAGAGGCTACAATAAAATTGTAAAGATTCCCTTTGGCTGAGAAGGCCACTACCAGGGATAACATAGAGTACCCTCCCCTGGCACACTGATCAAGCAGAAGTATTTTAGGAAAGATGGATCTGGGAGCTTGTTCTCTTCTTGCTAAGGCAAGAAGCTTGGCTGATGGTGACTGACCTTGTGAGAAATTAACAGAACTGCACATCCTTAATATTTATCTATGTTTTAAGTCTGTTTTATCAACCTCTATCACAAATATTTGTATGTTAGTCCACAGGATGGGAAGTCTTCCTAGTTATTGCTGAAAGGAATTCAATCTGTTGTTTGAATATGGTACTTGAATATTCCAAGTGTCCTCGGTGCCTCCCCCCTTGCTTCTGTGGAGAGCTACATTCTTATCACCTTTGCCAGATTATATTCATCTGAATTCTCTTCAAGCATGAGCTTGGGAACACTACCTTTTTTGTTATTGTCCATTTAACACCAGCTGCAGTTGAGATGTTTTATCCTGTTGAAAAACACCAAAATCTGCCCTCTGGTACATGCTGTAAGTCGGCAATGTCACCTAGAGGTTACAGTGTTAGGTAGGAGGGGGAGCTCTCTTCATGCCTTCCCTGTCTGTAACTGATCTGGACTCCAGGGATTAGCTGTGTTCTGTATCCACTATCCATGGGCCAGGAAGGCCAGGAAGGCCAGGAAGTACAACCTCTCAGAAATTTTACTTTTCAGCCTTGTCAGAATAACTCAAATACATGAGAGATCAATATAATTTATTAACAGATATATAAATGTTAGAGATTTACACATTATCTGAAATATACTGCTTCCATCCTGACAAACCTTAGCACTTTTTTGTCTCCAAGCAGCACAGGTGGGATGCAACACTAATATTATGTGCACACTTTTACTGTCTTGGGCAAAACAGCAGTAACAATTTCTTGTGGAAGATATGCTTTGAACAGCCAACGAACACAATCATCAGGTTCTTGTTTCTACTTTCTTCTTTTATGGTTGTGATACTTGTCTTCATCCCTGAAGCAAAAATATAAACATTGTGTGGGCTGTTAGGCTTAGAGTGAGTGTCTGAAGAGAAAAAAACAACTTGGAAAATGGAAAGCTCTCATTAAATGTAGTCATGTCCTCCTAAGGAAAGAAAGTAAACCCCTTGTAGACAGTTTATTTTCCATGTTGCTTTAATCAAGCCTTGTCATACAGAGTGGCAATTAGTTTAGGATGAATGGCAGCACGGTGCAATGAAGCCAGCTTTGAGACAAGCCATCATTGCCACCCACGCAGTTAGGTAATACATTTACCCAAACACGAGGGGCAAGGCAGCATTTCTTCTGCACAATCATCCTCATGTCTGCTCAAACACAGGCCCCACACACCTGTGGTCCTGCAGATGTAAATATGTCCTTGTTGATGCTATTAAAAGGTGTGGCCTAGATATGTTTTCCTTTGCTAAATTGTATGTCCAGAAGTACTGAAGAGCGACACCATTGTTTTGAAGCATCTAATATGGAAAGGCATATTATTTGTTTCACTAATATGCGTACACATCTAATAGTGTATGCATATTAGTGAAACCAATAATGCTGTTTATTAAGGTCTAGAGCAAACTAGAGCAGAAATCAGCATTAGACATGACAGGCTGAGTTGTGGATGAGAAACATACTGTCCATTTAACCATGTTGATCAAGGTGTAAAATCAACAGCCTGTTACAGTATTCCTGCAGTCCTGCAGCACGCTGCAGAAAGTGCCACCTTTCAGATGTGACAGTAAATTCTGAAGTCGGGATCACAGTTTATAGTCTCACAGCATGTTTTGTTTAGTATTAGTAGCCTCATGCCACTGGCTTGTCATACTGCACGTGAGGTTAGCCTAGCTTTTTAATTGAGTTGATATTCTTAACCTCTGCACTGAATTCTCATAGAAAATGGCTACAGCTGCCTGATTGGAAGCAGGGGTCAGCTGTCACTGGTTCTGCTCACCTCTCTCTTTTCCTCCAAGAGTCTCTGTCTTTGCCTCTCTCACGACTCCTCCTTCGTTTACTTGGGCTCCTGCTGCTGTCTCTCCTGTGTCTCGTGCACTCTGTATCCTTAGTGCTTCCCCCAGACTGCCGGGAGTCCACTGAAGCTGACCGCCTGTCTTCCCTTCTGAAAATAAAATTAAGCGATTTTAATCAATAAAAATAGTTCCACAGTCACTGTTTCCAGGACCAGTTTTGTAATATAATGACTTACTAATGATATAAGACAGAGGACATATCTTTTATTAAGCCTCTCTCAGAAATACAATACCTCCCAAAAGAGGCCCAAAGTCGATGTGCACACTATTTAATCAAATTGTTTCCCATAAACACTGCTCCTCAGTCTCATGACCTCTGCTTGTGAAACAGGAGGCAGTAGAAGGGGTTCACTCTGTTTTGCTTTAAGCTTTTAACTCTTCAACCACCTGCCTTAACCTGCAACCTACAGCTGAAGAACCTAGGTCCAGATCTGACAGAATCATAGGATTGTTAGGGTTGGAAGGAACCTCTGGAGATCTTCTGCTCCACTCCCCTTGCCAAGGCAGGGCCACCTAGAGAAGGTTACACCAGCATGTGTCCAGATGGGTTTTGAATGTCTCTAGCCAGGGAGATTCCAGGACCACCCTGGGCACTGTTCCAGTGCTGTGCCACCTATTCATCTTCATTTTAATGCTGGGAACAGAGTGTCACTTACTAGTGTGTTTCAAAAACGTTCTCCTCTCAAAGACCTGCTGAAGAGGCACAAACAGGCAATCATTAGGTCATGACTCCATGTTTACTTCAGTGACAAACGTTTGGAAGGATGTGGAGTGTTGCTTGACACAGCAGAAACAGGTATAGCTAAAACACACTCCCAATTAGCACAGCAGCATTTGCAGGGATAAGAACTGTAAAGCCTCCCCATATTTATTATATTATGGAAACCTTTACTCTGAGGTGTAATATATCTAACACGTGGCATGTGGTAGGGAACGGTAAGAAATTGAGTACTTGTATTTCCAAGTGTCCTTCTGTACCCAGCTTCAACATATATAGACATTTGGGCACAGAGGGAGCACTGTTCATCCCCCAGCTCCACCAGAAACTACCTGTTCAGCTGAATCACTTGCCACTAACCTACTTACCTCTGAAAGAAAGATACTTATTTTCTCCATCCTTCATGCAGGCAGAGTTTCTCAAGCAAGACTTAAGAGTATAAAATAGTATAAAATAAACTCTGCACATGACTCAGATAAGGTTGGTATTTGCTATTAGAAGAAGGTGGTAAGATAAAACTACAATCTGCTCTATGCCTGAAGAAGCTGTCAGTTGTGGCATACCTTCCTGAAGACTTTGACTTCCCTCCTTCACATATCTCTGCATTATCCAACCTGTTCTCCTCCTGCCACTGATTGCTGAGTTCTTCCATATGCACACCAATCACATCCCGAATCACCTGGAGATTAAGATATGTTAAAAACAAACATGTCATGCTAGTGCCTGAACTAGCACTAGACAAACTGTAAAAATCTCAAAAAAACCCAAACCACACAAAAATCCCCAACCCTGTGCTTGGATCTTTGAATGGAAAGTCTTATTTCCAGAAAAACGTTTCACCATAAATTTAAATAGCACCATTTTATGATAGTGAGCTATGTCTTGCTGGCATTTTGACATTTAAGACTTAGCAGTTAGAAATGCTCATTATTTGTAACTTGCTGCAACAAACCAAAAACATTCCTCTATAGTTTACAACGATAATAAAGCAGGATATAAGAAGCAGAGAAAGACACATATTATTTGTCTTTGAAAGAGTATATAATTGTTTATGCTGATATATAATAAGCACTTTTGTGCAAAAAAGCCTTTTATTTTCCGATCTTACCTCAGTGTATGACTTCTTTGTTATATGAACATTCTTAGCTCTGTACGACTGCCGCCGCCTTTTGTAATCTCGCATTTCAGCCAGAATTTCAAGATGGGACTTTGGACCTTTCTGACTATCATCTAGCAAAAAATCGAGAGTAAAACAGACAGTTGTTAGCAGGATGTTAGCACCTGCAGGTATACAGGCCTTGTACATTCAGGAACATAAAATAATTGTGTTCTTTCTCAAGTTCCTCCTGTATTTAGTAACTATGGTGAATTTATCTCAAGCTTCCCCCCCAACCTTCTTGCTGGGCTGTTTACACACCAGTAAAAAGCCACCAAGCAAACACTGTTACGTGAGCTCGTTCTCCAAACTGTGAGCCAAACCAATATACAGGCTTGTGGTTTGGTCAAACGCCTTCTAAATACAGGTCATGTTTTCAAAGCCACTATTACAGTAAGACACAGAATGAGAAAGCCAGCTCCTGTAAAAATTTAGTGTAGTAGATGACAAGCACTGTCACACCTCCTAAGCACAGCAGGGCCTGCAGGGTGACACAGATGCTTCTGCTGCACTTGGGACAGTTACAAACTGGCATGACTCAACAGGGATGAGAGGTCCCAGACCAACACCAAGGTATGTTGCCCAAGAGCTCCACTTGGATGACTGCCAGCCTCTCCTGTTCAGCTTTTACTCGTAAGCAATCTTTAATCTCATCATGTCTTACAGCAAATAACTGTTCTAAGCTGCACAGCACATTGGCAACATTAGGCAACCTGGAGTCAGCTGCAGCAAAGACAGAAGATCCATCCACTGAAATACGGACAATATGTGTACCAAGAGCAGAGCACTGAGGCTTTCCCAGAAGGAAAACATCATAAAGGACACCAAACTAGCATTTTGTGATGCCAGGTCTTTGCTGTAGCTTTTAAGAACAGTATGCTCTCCACAAAAACAAAAACACACCAAAAAACAAAATGAAACAAAAAAAAAGCACAACCAATTCTGTTTGGCATTCAACAAAATTCATATAACTGGACAAACTGAAAGTTCTGAGCCATAAATTCAACAACGGATCATTCTTCATACCTTGGGTGATTTTTGCTGCTAAATCCACGAAGAGATCACTGTCATTTTCCGTTATCTGGGATCTAGACCTCTGTTTCTTTGTTTCCTCAACAACATAATCATAAAGAGCAAGGCGGTCAGCTTGGGTCAGGTCACAGGTGAAACGCTTGTGGTTTTGAGGAACTTCTACAGGCAGTAATGAGTACAATCCTGGAGGTTGGACAGAGCTGTTACTTGTAAAGAAGCATAATTATGCAGGAAAATACCAAGAAGCAAACCAAACAAACAATGCAGTAAACTCACAGGCTGTTTTCATCCTTCCCCTATGTATCTGTAAGAATTTTTTAATTTGAAAATATAAAAACTGCTCAAAGATCCCTCCCAAGCCCCACGCAGGCTGTATAGCCCCTCTTGATTGCTTACACAGAAACGGTTTTTATATGCCATGAAGGAATTGTACTAGATTAGATCGAAATGACACTCAGTAATTTCCCATGAGTTTCAGCTCTTGGCTTACGAACTAAATCAAGAGAGACTCCAGCTCTAACTTGTGGTTTTATCTTACTCCTAAAATGTTATGTAAAGTACTAGCTGCAAAATAGCTGTTCTGCCAACAAGAATGAAAGCTTCCAAGAGACTAGATAACCAAGCACCGTGTAAATCAATCTCACTCACCTTGTCACCTTCTCCACAGAGCTTTTATAACAGACTAACACAGGAATTTATAGCTAAAAGGACTACAAAAGGCACTTTCAAAGTGCTCCAGATAGGTTCAGATAACTGACTTAAAGTTATGGAAACAAATGCACTGCCTACACACTCTTCTTTCCCATTCCTCAGTTAAAACACATATGCCTTCAAACAAATCAATCCATTCTCAATCCACTGCAACAGCAATTAAGTGACTTCCTGGAGTCCTGAGATTCAAGCCTGAATGTGTTGATGTTAAAAAAGGGTTCTTTCTCAGGCTTCTTCTGGTAAACAGAAGAACAATTTTTTGTAAATATAAGAATGTTTACATTCTTTCTTATGGGAGGGACCTTCTTCTGATGTCCCTCTGGGGTGACCAATTGGTAGAAAGGTTTACCTTTTGTATTACCAATCAAACTGACCTCTGACTTTCTGTATAAAAGAGGAGCTCATCCCACAATAAAGGGAGAACCCACGACACCTGCAAAAGAACCTGTCTCCGTTTCCTTTGATGTCTCTTGCGACAACTTCCCCAAAGATACAGGATTCAACACTCTAGGACATTGCCAGCAAAAAACAGTTTTAGTCAAAAACTTTCAATTTTCCAGCAACCATTGGTCTGACTTCCATAATCCTGCTTCCCACAACACAATCCCGCACATATCCAGGCACACAGAAAAGCCAACACATAACAGAGGTGTATGCAACACCCTTCACAGCAGCAAACCTAGAGCTTCTCCAGATGAGATGGAAGCTGGGCAATTTTTCACATTCCACTATCACTAAAGACACCAAAGAAGAGGAAGAGAAACCACAGTAACTCTACAAACAAACCTAAAATACAAGATTTCATCATTACTGTACTTGGAACCTAAACCAGAACTGTTCTAACATGAACAAATGGATTTAAACACAAAAACCAGAAGTCTCTTTTTGAAATGCACTGTTCTTAGAGCATCACACAAGTCCATAAAAATGCACTGACAATTACATGCTTGTGATTTTACAAAAATTACACAACTTGTGATTAAGACCAGTTTCTCTTTTCAACAATGTAGCTATGCTAATATTCTAAGTATGGTTAGAATTGAAAAAAAAAAAAAAGAAAGAAAACAAAATCACTTCCTTTCAGTCAGTGAGTCAAAAGGAAATTTACAATGAAAAATTATTTTTCATTTGTTTCTGTTGCCAAAGACTTTAAATTGAACAAACAAGTCAGTAAATCTTACAACAGCCAAGCTGCCACAGTGAAAACCACCAATCCAGTTTTAGTGTTATTCTCAGAGGAAAGCAAACTTGCAGAGAAATCTGGGCAGTGAACACTGGCATCTAGTGGCACTGGTGCACCTTTGTGATAAACCACTCCACAAAGGGTTCACCTGCTGCTTCTCTGCTTGGATGTGCCTGTGTCAAATTAATTAGTTCCCACTTCCTTCAGGGGAAATGTACCTGACATGCTCAAAACACAGTGCTCATCCCAGGAAATCTCCTTCCCAAATAGCCTCTATTTGCTATGCCAGAGAAACAAAGAAAATATGAAAAACTGTCCAAGCAAGTGATGCTGTATTTCACCGTCAGAAAAGTTTCAGTGTCGCTTTTCCTTCTGCTCACACATGTTTAACAAACCAAGGTCTACAGAGAGCAAATGTTCTTTCAGGTGTTGCAGTAATTTCTAAACACTAAAGCTCTACTGATTCCACAGGGAGCCCTGTTTTTCTGCTTTGTCTAAGTCTGAACCCTCAAAGACTCCATCCTAGCCTGGTCCCTGGCTGGTCACAAAACCCACAGAAAAATGAAACGCAGAGGAATTAATGAGCTTGGAGCAGTGACAAAGCACAACATTGCATTTGCAAATGTGCCAGCTTAGTTCTTACACAACTTCTTAGTTCAGTCTTGAAACAGTCCAATATAGTAACACCTATGTTGTTTGTTTTTTTCAGTCCTGAAGATTATAGAGGTATGAGCACAACAGACTCAAAGTCTCTCATCTAATTGCCCCAAGTATTAGAAAGTAATCATGCTCCAAGATATGCAGGGGAAGGAATATTAAAAATAAATGAAGTGAAAATCCTCACAGCAGTTCTCAGTGGAATGAAGGAAGCAGCAAGGAGGGAGACAAGAGCAGTTCTCCACAGGAGGCTGGTGAAGTCACTCCTTACCTTCGCTGTAGCCTGCACCTTCCTTCGCACTTTGGGCTCTAGCCTGCTTAACAATGTGAAACTGTAGATCTTTATCTGCAGGCAGAGAAGAAAATAAAATCATACAACTTTTACATCAAGTTCTTGGGTACTTGGTTGTATTAGTCTTTATTCCCCAACGTCTATTATGAGTCTTATGGTATGGTACAGAACATCATAGTTTCATTCATGTAAAAGGCCACATTCGAACTGAAAATGTAATTTTCATCTATTACATATTTGAAATGAGGGGAGAAAATTAAGAAAAAAAAAATTGTATTTTTGGGTTACAAGGATATGGAAAAATAATTTTATGTATATTATCTCCAAATCCCACGGACTGCTTCCCCACCTTCTAAGCATGCATTTTAATACACTTTCTGCATTTGATGCAAGAACGGGGACCAAGAACATAGGAAGAAACCCCGAGGAGGCAAAACCAGATCCTCTTTGGATTTTAAAGCGAAAATATGAAAGAGACTTACAGAGTAAAATTACACAGCGATAGAAGCATAAAACCGGTAAATTAAGGCAAATTGCAAATTACAATTTGAGAAAACTAACCTACTGATTGAAACACCCAAGACTTTCAGGAGTTCTTGGGGAGTTTACAGCTGCCAAGGCAGTGGGGTTGTGCTACCGTGAGGATCTCGACTCCTTTAGTCCCACATCTCTGACCTCCTCCAGGATCTCCCCTCAGCCCCTCATGCCCTGCACCTCCCCGGGGGTCTCTCCTCAGCCCCAGCCCTGTGTGCTGCCCCGTCAGGCGGAGCCCCGGCTGCCGCTCACCCATGGCCACGGTGGGAACCTTCAGGTTTTCGTAGAAAAAGCTGCAGTCGTACATCTCGGCCTGCGGGACGAAAGGGTTCGGTCAAGGCCCTGGGCCGCCGAGCGGCGGCAGCGCCAGCCCCGTGCCCCGCTTCCCGAGCCGCGCTCCCACCTCCTCCTCGGCGGAGTATCCCATCCTGCGGAGCCGGCAGGACGCCGCATGCCTCTCCAGCGACGCGCGGGGGACACGGTGATGGACGTCGTAGGGGCACAACACCCACTCCACCTGCCAGGGAACACGAGTCAGTTCAGTTCAGTTCAGTTCAGTTCAGTTCAGTTCAGCCCTGCCGGCCCTGCCCGGCGCAGCCCCCGCCGCCTCACCGGGTCCCCGCCGAGCCACACGGCACTGGGAGCCGCCAGGGCTGCGCCGGGCGCCGCCATCACTGTGCCGGGCGGCCCCGTGACCGCGGAGGGGCGGAGCCGCCGCCACGTTCGCTGAGGGCGTTCCCGGCACCGGCACCGAGCGCTGCGGCGTGTGCGGAGGGTCACCGTGAGCCGGGCTTCGCCTTTCATTTTTCTAAATGAGTAGCCGGTAGCTGGACAGTTACGATTAATCAGCTGCATTATGAGCATCGGATGTTTGGTTAGAATTTTAAGGAATAGGGAAGACAGTCCCAGGTTGGATGGACTGTGCGGACGAGAGCCACGAGGAGCGACGTCAGCGGGGCTGAGCAGTGACTGGGGAATGGTAATCTCGGCAGTGGGCGGTCGCCACCACCGACTCATTGGCCACTTACTTAGAACGGACTCCAAGCTCAGATGGAGGGAAGGAGCACGCCTGCGGACTGAGAACCGAGAGACACAGCCAAGTGGGGGTTGAGTGGTAATTAACACAAAAGTTACGTAACTTGCAACCAGTGAATGCCGATACCCTTGCCTGTAGAAATGAGTAAATAGCGTGAAGTTTCGGCGCTCGGTAAGGCAGCCTTGTGCGGGTCAGCAAACAAACCCCGAGAATGCCGCCGTGCCTGAGGGGCGCGGGCGCCGCCTGCCGGCGGGAGGCCGCGGGGACACCCACCCCTCGCGCCCCGAGGGGCTGCGGGCTTCGCCTTCCCTGCGCGCGGGCCTGAGTGCTCGCCAGCCGCTCCCGGGATTGCTCTCCTGGGCGCAGGGTGTGCCTGCCTGCGCGCCCCAGAGCCGCCAAAGCGCTCCCCCTGGTCGTGGCGGGGCAGAAGGAGCATCGGCCCCCCCGTCGCCATCGAGGCCGGATTCCCTCATGCAAGGCGAGGAATGCGGTGAGAAGTGACAGCAGCCCCTCCAGAAGGGTCCTGCCGCAGGATCCCTGAGAGGATCCCTAAGGAGCGGGATATGCAGTGCAGAACCAGGATGGGTTTGTCTCCTGGTGGAGCACAGGGGTGTTGTCAGTGTGGAGCGAGCTGGATGGCTACACAGGGATAGTCCAGCGGTCCTGCACAGTACTTGGCCGTAATTCTGAGAGCATATCCCCGAGGGGCTGAGGGAGCAATAGGGCTCAGTCAGAGCCCTGTTGGCTGTAAGGCAGGATGAGGAAAGGACTATCTTAAGGGATAGATTTCACATGATTGACATCTGTGCTCGCCTGTTTCTGTCGTCTCAAAAGCACACGACTGGATGGAAGAGAAGGTCTGTCAAGGCAGGGTGGAGGAGAGGCAGCATGAGAGATGCAGCTGCCAGAATGACTTTTGTACACCTGCTTTTCTTTAGCAGATTACAACCCTCTCCTGCACAGTGAATTTGAGACTCAGCTGGGATTTCAGCCCTTTGAGAGATTTGGTGTCTCTAACCACATTTGCCTGGGGACCTTTGACATCACATGATATACAATACTTGTTGTGAAGACTTCCCAGCTGCCCTTTCATTTTCATCTATGCTGTATTGAAGTACGCTCGCTAACATTAGCACATTTTATCAAAAGAATACTGAGAAAAGCTCTGCAAAACTCTCTTGACCATCTCCACTGGAAAAAACCATTTCTTCCAAGTTATGAAAGTCAAGTTCAACAAAGTACCCAAGAAGATTTTTTAAGACTAAAGATTAAACAAAAATTTGATTTTGTTTACTTATAAAATAAGTTGATAAGAATTAGGATAGATGTTTTGTTCTGCTAAACAACAAAATTTTGAATGATTTAAAATTATCTTAGGGGTTTCTTTTCCTCACAGTAACCTCAGTTCCTGTTATCATGTAGCTACAGACTTTGCAGGAGCAAACTGACTGGATGGGAGACAAAGATCATCAGCTTACCAAAGTTCAGCGCACCACTTTTCCTTCCAGGCAAAATCACACTTTTAGGTTGGCTTCCCATCAAGCAAAGAGTGGGATTGTCACAGTCTTTCAGCTAAAACTCTTTCCCAGCTGTTGTCTCCAGTCTGTGGCACACCCCCTTCTCCTGCACCCAGCACTGTGCTGCTGCTGCCCAACAGCATTGTGACTTTGTCATCAAACATCGTGGTTAACAATGTAAATTTAACACACTCAGTCTCATGGCCCCTTCTGAGAAGGAGAGAGGAAACTCCACAGCTGCATTTCCCCAGGGAGGAATGCTGCCTGGCTGCAGCATCCTGCTACAGGGGTGCTTGAGTAAGGTCCAGCGCCTTTGCAGAGCTGCAATTCATGCCAAGCAGTGTGATGCTTTTGTGGATGCTTTTTCTGGACAACGTTGATCCATGGAGAAAGTCCCTGTGGATATCAGCCCCAAATATCCTCACAGTGTGGCAGAGAAGTCCTAAACTGCAGGACAAGCAGAAGTTACAACAGGGAATTGGTGTATATGTTAAGCCAACATAAAGCGCTTCTGGAGAACTTATATGTGCCACCTTGTGTCTTCCTCCAGATGGAATTTACACTGTTAGATACTCCAGCTGTTGGCACATCAGGAACCACCTAGTTTAGGACCATACCCTGGGGCACAAAGCCTAACCTAGGTTGAATGATCCCAACCCAACAAAGTCACTTGATACCTCCAAGAGTGCCAGGCTGAAACCACACTGAAATCACACTGCTCTTAAGGATCAAACCCTAATGGGCAAGAGGAGTGGGAGGCTCATCCTGAGCAGTGAACCCCTTCCCCACACAGCTGACACAGGGAGGAGCATCCCATGGCTTGTGTTAGTTTTTTCCTCCACTACTAACAAAACCTTGCGGACTTTCTGCAGCCAAATATTTATTTAGATGTATACTAAATTTTTCTCTAACATGAAAGACATCTTTCATATTTAGCATTCCTTCTATTCCTTAGATTCAAAGCACTACTTAGAGTTTGTGTTCACTGTTCCCCCTGGAAACAAGAAAAAAAAGTGAAAGCTCAATTTTTTAATTTTTTAAAACATACTTTGGGTAAAGAGAAATAAACTTTGTAACAGTTTTCACAATCCTTACCACATTCAGCACACACATTTTTGGGCGGGAAAAGGACCATGGAGCAAGACAAAACAACTGTAGAACGAATAGAAACCTCTCGGGACTACCCAAAAGCCAAAATGGAAGTAGCCTGGCTTGTGGCCCCAGACAGCCCATGCAGACCTGGAAGATAGGAAAGACAGCTTTTGACTTCCAACTGTGACAAATTTTTGCTGGTTCCACCCCAACATTTTTTGGCAAAGTTACAACAAGATCTCTGCATCTTTGTGAAGGGTATGGAGTAAGCAGCCAGCACCTGGCAGCCCAGTGTATCCTGCAGCAGGGAATGACTCTCCCAGGCATATGCCATTCAGATCCCTAGGGCAGTTTAAACTGCTGCTGCTTCATTAACACTCACCCCTTGGACTGCAGGAGCAGGGGATGTTGAACAGGAAGGTGGGGGTGTCCCAGCCTGGTGCTAAGATTGACTGTACTCATCTCAGAGCAGCTCTGGCAGTTGCCATCTCTTCTTCCTTGCCCCTGGAGCCTGCATGTCAACCTCATTTTCTCCAGGGAAGGAGCTGTGATATCCAGGCTTACAAGCATCAGTGTCACTCTGCAAAAATGAGAGAGGATTGGTGAAGATGAAGCACACAGAGACTTGCATTTCATTTTTTTTGGTCACTGTTGCTTTTACTTTCTTCTACCTTAGACTTCAGCGAAGATGCCAATTCAAAACCTGTAGCCTCAATTCAGCTGAACCAGCTTTGTTATCTATAAGGACATGAGGTGAGCTTCTCTAGCACATAAGAATCAATTTATGGAAGTATCCTAGGCATATTTTCCAAAATTCCCTTTACCAGACCACTGACAAGAGTTAAATTTTTCATCTTTTGCTATCCAAGTTCTAATCTTGTTGCCCTCCAGCTCATCCTGAAGTGCCAGTTAGGAGCAATACAGATGCTGATGGCAACCAGAGAACTCAGAGAATGCTCAGATCTCACTGCTTTATCTGCAGGGGGAGTGCAGCTGATTTATTCCTTCAGCTGTGTACCACTTAGAGGCTGCTGCAACTCCTGGATGTTTATTCTTTTGTAACTTAGTCCAGCTCACAATTACAGCCTGTGGTATATTTTATGAGCTGCAGTGCACCGGACAATTCCAAATTGATTTACAGGCAGCAACTCTAGCACCTATTAATGCTTTATTGATTCTTCTCTCTGTATCTCTCTGTGATCTCTCATGGATTCATCAGATTTAGATCAGTTTAATCAGGCTGGTATCATTCTCATCTTTAAAGATAAAGCATGGTGTTCTCACTTGATGGAGCTGGAAGTTCACTGTTAAAACAACCAGAAGTAAATCCAATGCCCTCTTGCACACTCAAGTTTTAACACATGTATTTTGAAGCCTTCATGAGTTTTTCTCTTTAAGCCCTTCACAGTTTCTGCACTGCAACCCCTGATTCTTTTCCTGCTCCATTCTCTGCTCTTCCCTTGCTGTGAGCTTCCCAACAACCTGCCACCTGCTTGGAGCCAAGGTGGAGCCCGTGCCTTTTCCTTGGTTGTTGTTGATCTGATGGGCATCATTATTTATTTGATTATTTTTTCATTAACACCTGTTGTGATTAAACATAATCCCTGTGAAGAACGAAAGCCTCTTCCACACCTTTGGTCACAAATACTGCTGAGAAGGAAACTGGCTAAACTGAAATGTGGCCATAACTGTGCAAAGTGGCAATTTCTGGCAGGTGCTTAGCTGTGCCAGTGCCCTGCTTGCCACAGATGTGGAGACCCTTCCAGCACAGGGCTCCTTGTTTTCTTTGCCAGAAAGCACAGAAGAGCCCGTGGTTTTCTTTTAAAAGCATGCTATTGATTTCTAATTGATGTCTGCTTGAAATGCCACACAAGGGAGCTGAAACAGCACAGACCTTGCCATGCTCTCAGCACTTGTACTACTTGGAAAGCTTTGGAGCAACACAGAAGACCTGTGCCAACTGCATGTTTCAGCTGATGCTAAATTTCCCCTTTATCTGCATTTATCATATGGGCATGTCTTAAATAGACCTCATTTTGCACTGGTCCAGGGAACTTTATCTCCTCTGTTGGGGCCCCAGTGTATCCCTTAAGGGGGATCTTTGGCATGAGGCTGATGGTCAATGTTTGGACACATGGATCAGGCCACCTACTTTTGCTGCATCTGCAGACTTGTGCAGCCTTAGAGGTCACTTCAAAAATGTGGCCCTCCCATGTTCAGCACTGTTAGTGCAGTGAATAATGATAGCTGTATCTGGATGCTGCCATTTCTTCTCATAAGCATACGTGAAACAAGCAATATTACTTTTACCTGAAGCAACATTTCACAGTTAAGTCCCCATGAAGGAGGAAGTTAGGCACAACAATTTCCTTGGAAACAAGTCAGCAGATGCAAGGACGGGCCAGGTGTTATAACGAGCTTAATATTCTGGGTGTATAGGTTAATCTGCAAGTGCTGCCTACAAGCATCCTTCCTCTTCCAGGAGGATTAGCATAGGGGATTACAGAGAATCTTTGAAGAGATTGGCATATGCTCAAATGGTCACACACTGCAGCTTCCCAAGCTCGGGGTCAGGGAGGAGAAAGCTAGTGCAGGAGAGAAAGAGATCCTGTTAAATAATTGCCAGTGGAGAGAACACGCAGTGCCTTTAGCTCTCACAGGGACTCATAATTCAGGATCACCATATTTGCTGAGCTCATCAGTGATAGCATTTCATCAGGACAAGTCTTTCTACCCCAGTGTCATCACATTTGGAAGCTCAACCTCTCTAAGACACAAAGCGGAAGTGCTGCTTGCTTGTGATCAGAAATGGTCCTCAAGCACTTGTGAATGTCTCGATTATAATATCAAATTCTACCCCTCGGGCAGTTTCTCTCGACTCTGCACACTCACAGGTCATTACAGTTTTGCAGTTAAAGTACTGCACTCACCACGGACACTGTGGTTTCCACATCCCTCTGTTCCCTGCTGCAGGCATCTTTCCATCCTGTTGCTTTTTGCAGGCTTTCTCCCATTTTGTCCCCAGTCAGACCTGTGGTTTTGCAGGCATCCCCACCCATTATGTCAGAAGCTGCACAATCCCAGGTCTTTCTGACTCTTCACTGATACCTGAAACCTTCACTGAAAACCGCTTTGCCCCGGTGTCTGCGGGTCTGACCCATCCTGCTGCCTGTCCCCGGGACACGCTTTGTCTGTCACAAGGCTCAGCCTTGCAAGGCAAACAGCAGCCTGGCTGCAGTGCAAAGGAGAAGCACTCGCCCTCACCCACTTCTCCAGGTGCAGCTTCCATCCCAGTGCACACAGCAGCCTGGCACATCCTTCCTGCAAGTGTGCATGAAGAATTAGGTTGTTTTCTTTGAGCACTTGTTTATTCCACTTTCCAGACTTTCAGGCAGAACTTTGCACGTGTTGTTCTCCGTGCCTATCAGACGACAGTGCAGTGAAGGTGTCGCCTCAGATCTGTCTCTCGCCCACCAGAGCAGAAGCAGTATAGAAGCACTAATAGGAGATCTCTTACATAGGAGGCAAACAGCTCCAATCCCATCAGCAAAAAGCTGTTAGCAAAACCAGAGCATGTCAATAATCAATCCAGAGTCCACCTTTACACACACTGACTCATAAGCTGTATAGAAAGAGCTGGTTTAAAACTACATGGTTTAGGCTGCTAACTCCCATGTAGGAAAAGCTCTATCTGTAGCTGAGAGCCCACAGGTGGTGCTGATGCCTCTCACTCCTACAGCACGTGTGGAGAACACTGCCTTGGTGGGGGGGCCACAGATCCTACCTGTACATATTGCACAAGGCAATGCCGGGCAGAAGGAGCTGAGTTAAGATGACACACACATGGCTGCGAATTACAAAACTCTCTGTAAGGATACTGGGCACCAGGATTACTCTGGTCTATTCCTGGCTCCAGCAGCAGAGTCTTAATGAGTACAGCCATGATTAGAAACAGGATAAGCAGGAGCCTAAAGTTGAAAGGGCTCCCTCTCAAGATCTTCCTGGTTGCCTCTGGGGAGCAGCCATGGGGGATTTGAGGTTGTTCTGTAAGCCATACCTCCCACCCTAAACCTGCCCCGCTAAAGAAAGAGAGAGGAAGGATATTTACACATCTTACAGGAATGGAGATGCAGCCAGGAAAGTCAGAATACCTCAGATAAATCTTGCCTTTCCCTGTCTGTAGGTGGCTACACAGGGAACCAAATGAGGAGTTGGGTAGAAACACTGATTTAGAAACAGATGCTAGTAGCATCATCTCTGCTCTGAAAGTTTGTCACTCAGTATTGGAAAAAAACCCCTACTGCTACTGTATACCAATGAAAAAAGCAACATCCTCTATACCAGGCTATATTTTTTGGTACTTTTTTATATTTTGCAGACACGTACCCCAGAGCTGGAGATTCAGGATCCCATTCCCTGATACCTGGGCTTCCTCCTGGCACCTCATGGGGTTGATTGTTCAGGTGCAATCGCCCAGGCAGGAGCTGCAGGGCGGGATTCAGAGCTCCCAGACTACCTCCTGTCTCCTCAGCCCGGCATCTGCAGGGGCAGCAGAGCAGCAAGTTGTAAACACGCAGTTACTAAAAAAAGCCTTTAGCTTTGGCTGCTCTTGCCCACGGAAAGCAAAGCCTGATTGGCTGCCTTGGTGCATTTGTTTTGCCACATGAGCCAGCGGTGCCGCAGCACGCTCCAGATGGCACCTGGGGTTTGTCACTGCCCACGGCCTGCTCACGCTGGTAAATCAGAAGGCCCCCACCAGTTTATCCCAGTAAGCGATACTAGGCATAAAAGAGACACGCGCCAATCGATCCTTTCTTAGAAATCCTCTCTACAACAGGGAAGCTGCGAAGCTAAAAGGTGTCAGGCACCAACTCTGCTCCTGGCAAGGGGCAGAGCCACCGCAGGCAGGAGGCCGTGGGTGCTCACCAGGCACCCCGGGAGGCCTTCACGGGGAAGGGTCAGTTTTTTAAGGCTCAGAAGGGCAGCGGGAGGTTTTGGGATAGGAGCAGCTTTGGAAGCTCTTCCCAGCCACGGCCCGACACCAGGTGGAGCTATGGAAAGCAGCGAAGTCCCGCACACCGGCCGGCACCGGGAACACGGAGGGGCTCCCTGTCCCCAGACAAACACAGTGCACAGCTTTGCCTCGAGAGCCTGGCTCTTCCTGGTCGCATCCACACCTGCTGCAGGCAGCGATTCGGGATCTTCCGCCTCGCTGGAGGGCATGGCACAGCAGCACGGACGCAGTGATATTTCAGTAATGGAACGGCTGCACGAAGCCTTTCCTTAGCTCCTAGAGCGGGCTGGTGTCTTATCACCAGGGGAAGCCCTCACACTCCTCCCATTATAAACCTAGAGCACATCCTTGACGCTGCCTTTCCCCCATTTTATTTGGGGGTTTTCTTTACCAGCCCCGCGAGGAAACCTGTGAACATTCTCTCCCCCATCAGCCGCTCACTTCTCTCTCATTCTCCACTGTCCCGGGGGCTCGCATCAGCAGACAAGGACAGCAGAGGCCAGGGTGCAGGCTGGTACCTGTGATCCGTCTATCTGCAAGGGTGTGGGCAGGGGAGACGGAGCAACTCTCCTGAGCTCCCTGCCAACCCAAGCCGTGCAGCGCTCCGCTCCCAACCAAAGTGGAACGACTTCCAGGCTGACATTTTACCTGCATCTTTCCTCCCTGGGGCTATGACAGGAAGATAGAAGAAATTTTCAACTGGAGAAGCTTGTGCCAAGCTCACACTGAAGGCACCACAAGGCAGGCAGAGCTGTTGCGCTCAGACCAAGCCCACAGCAAGCAGTAACATGCTATAAGCAGTTCTGCAAAACCCTTGTTTCCTGCAGCCAGCAAGAGCACACTTTGTGCTTTGGAAGGTAACATCTCAAATTAAGATTGCTCCTATGCTTCTCAATGGCATGGCCTATTGCAACACTTGCAAAAACACAGATGATATTTGAACTTGTCAGCTACTCCTTGATGTCTGCCCACCCCAATCTGAAAAGAGAATTATTTAAAACCCAGGGGATTCCACAGGATTCTGTTCATTATGACAAAACGACATGGGAAGCGAGACAGGGTCCCTCCAGCTTGACACTGCCCTTCAGCTTCTGAACTGTTGCTTCCAAAATCCTCCCCACAGCACCAATTCCACCATTCTCTAGCTCTTGCTCAGAGTCTGAAATTATATATAAAAAAACTCAACCCTCAACACAATTTCCAGCAGCAAAAGGGGCCTTCAGGCTCATCTGCCTGGAGATATATTTCAAAAGGCTTCTAGGAATTTTGTAATATCTCTTCATTCCCCCTACACTTCTTCTGCCTCACTCATGACCTGTATGAATTGGAAGCCAGAAATTTTTAAATTAAAGAAAAAACCCCAAGGAGGTGAGATAGATATTTTTATATTACACTCACATATATATTTATAAATTATATATTATTTATGTGTAAATTTGAAAGGTCAACAGTGTTTATATGCATAAATATATGCACAAATATACATAAAAGGTCAAGAATATTATTAAAGAAAGCATCAAAATTTTTAGCTTTTTTTTTCTATTCCTCTTTTCTATTTTTAGATGTTTTTCATTACCCTCTTCTGAAAGTTTTATAGGCTTACCTGCAGAAATCCTCCAGCTTTGGAGAAAATCCCCACAGAGTCGTTTTCCACCATGCCTGGTAAATTCAACAACATTCATCATGGAATGTTTTCCATCTAATTGAGGGGGGACGAGCAGGGTGGGACAGGGACAACACACACATGACATAACTGCAGATTATAGTATGAACTTCTCCAAACTACCCTAATTGAAATAAACTAAAGGGTCTGTGTGAAACCAATCAGGGAATGAAAAAAAAGTAAGTGGATAACAGATGGCCCCAGAGATAGGGGAAGCTATGAAATGAGCTCAACCAGACTAAGTCATTAGAGGCTTCCAAACAAACAGGCAAAAATAGCTGCTGCTAAATACTGGAGTCATTATCAAATATACAAATATATCTGTAAATGACACAGTGTTTCTGCTAAAAGCAAGGCTAAAAAGTACAACCTCCTTATTCTTCAAATTTACCATGAGTGCCTTTATGAAAAGCATGCATTTCTGTTCAAGCACCAACTTCTGTAACTACTGTGACTGTCAGGACAGATGTGAAAACAAGAAATGCTTGGTTTGTCCTTCTTACTAGAAGGTAGGAAAATCTGGTTGCAGTTCATCTTGTATTCCTGTGTGCACACCTCATCTAAAGATTAAGGCCCTGATCTAGCAAAGCAGAAATGCACACTCAGCTTCCAGCAGACCTGGCTTTATAGTTCCGGTCAATGGGAAGAGACACACACTAGCAGCAGATGCTGGAGGACATCTGGATGCAGCCCACCAAGTTCTTATGTTCCAAGATCCTTGGGAGGGCTGTGAGCTGCATGCACAACCAAGAACAAAAGCAGGACTCAGCTCTGACTGATTGTGGTGGAGGACACAATTTTTGGATGAAGTTTGTAGTCACTACTTTTCCCTCCTACTGCCAATGTAGGACAGTCAGTGCAGCATGCCAGGTCTTGAATTCTCTTCTTGTTGAAATTTTTACCAGTTTCCTAAGGATGGAAGGTTAATTCCTAGGTTAATGTTATCCTATTCAGGATATTACTGGTTTTACCTCCTTCCCACAAATATACCAGAGGCTGAATTTGAGGTTGAGAAACTGTAGAAACAGACAGGAAAAAAAAAAAAAAAAGTGAAATTTTGTCAAGGTAAGTAAAAAACACTGCCCTTGGACAGGAATAATCAGTTCAGGAGTACAAATCAGGACCAAATAGTTAGGAAGTGTTGGAGAACAGTTTCTGGGGTTTACAGTGGACCATAAACTGAACACAAGCCTATGGCAGACTGCTGTGCAATACAGGAACATGTAAATTGGAGATGAGTGAACAAGACCAACAAATAATCCTGCAAGTACTTCTTGGATTCTGTTGAGTATTTTTAAGGCCTCTTCAGGAGATATATGCCTGGATTGAACACTGTCTTTCAAAACCAAAATGGATCCAGAATAAACTGAAGTCAGAGAGGCTGTGGAAACTCTGGTGCTAGAAACTTGGAAGTACAATTTAGCTCAATACTAAACTTTTATCAGCAATGTTTATTTCTGTTCTGAGGGAGATGGTATCCTGGAGTTCATGATACCTCATGACCAACCAACAGGGTGACACCATCCCAAGCTATGCATGGAAGTTCTTGCTTTTAGCTGGTAGTCAGAGTGCAGCGTCTTTGTAGCTCTTGTTTCAACTTCAACACAGTGTTATCCAGGTAACTAGCACCACTGTGCTTATGTTAAGGGGATCAGAGAATCCCTTAACTGCAAAAGAAAAAATATCCCAAGTGAGGTTAAAAAGGAAAGTGGCAAAAAAATGTCTTGTGGAAATCAGAGAGCAGCATCAGGGAATAAACTTCAGGGGGTTCGGGGGGAGTGTGGGAAGCAATGCTTTAAATCACTTGGATGGGATTTTTTTTAACAGAAAGCCTTTAGAGGGTAACAGAACGCTTGTGGTCAACCAGTGTCTGTCCTCCTTTCTCTATTTCACATGTGATTTGTACACAATAAGGAAAGTAGCTGTGCTGCTCCTCTGTGCAGGCATTGATGACAGGGTTCCTTGATCCTCTGCAAAATACTGCAAGTGAAATGCAAAGAAACAGCAACATGGATTATGAGCCAATGAGCAGCCAGTGAGATTATGTCCTTGGAGAAGGGTCATGGGAGATCAGGGACGTGCTTGCCTGACCATGCATTGCTAAGGAAGACTGCCACAAAACCATAAAAATGATTTCTTAACAACATGCCGGCCAAGTCACTCACTGACAGGCTCAGCTTTACTCTTCTAATCTTCATAGCAGGAAAGAAATATGACTGCAATTAATATAACTTGACAAATGGAGAGGAAATCCAGAGAGACAGAAAGGTGTGCTGACAGCAGTGATGCAGGTGGGCAGCAGAGCTGGGATCAGAATTCAGTCTGACCTGAGTGAAACTCCCCTGGGGGGCATTGTCTCAGGTGCAGGTGGGTTACACCTCCCTTTGCAGCTCTGAGTAAAAGCACCATGAGTACCTGTAAAAACCACATGCTTTTTCAGCTCTTGGTCAACATTAACCACCAACGTAGACAATAAATATCCTTATCACTTCTGCAAATGAGTCAGATTCTTCATTACGTACAGAGTTAAAGTGCTGTCAAAATCTACTCCTCCCATGCTGCTCCACACAGAGTGGCACTCTGGCTATCTCACACTGAAAAGGAGATATTTTGGTAGCAAATGGGACTGGGTGAACTGACTTGGGGCAAGGAGAAAAGCAGTCAGAGAAGAAAGCAAAATATTGCACAGTACGAGTAGTACTCAGATCTTGCCTCCTACGTATATAGCAGTACAAGTAACTTCCAAGTTATGAAAGAGAGGAGAAAGTCAATGTAAGAAAGAATGTTTTTATCCCTTGTTCATATATACGTGCATAGAAAGAATGAGATGCAACATGTCACCATGTAGTACAAAGTAAATTGCAGTAGATTTTTCAGAGGAAACAGATCGGTATGATCCCTACAATTGTATGAAAAACCATGGAGGAACCAACTGTTTAACCATTCATCGTGCTCATCTTAACTCTTTATTTTCTTTGGAATGCACATAGTTTAAGCTACTATGTATGTTGCTTTGTGTACTTTTCACTGGTCATGTTGGAAGGTAAGCTTGCCTTGGAATTATTATCTCACCTGTAAATAGAACAAAGAATACAAAATTTTTTGCACTTTTAAAGTTGCAATAACCAATGTGATGGCTTTTTCTAAATTGCTGCTTTAATGGCTTACCTATTCAAAATACATTTGACTATTTTGCTATCTAAGTTTTGAAGCTCCTTACTTGCCAGCTGAAAATAAAGCAGCTCAGCTGTGGGCTGAGGGAGGTGGCAGATGGACAGAGAGGAAGAACTGCCATCCCTCAACAGGCTACACCCACACTTGCTGGGGAATTGGTTTCCTCAAAGCACAGTCCTAATTTAGGTTAGCTGGCAGCAATTCAGTCTTGAAGATCTTATGATACCCAATGTTAAAAGAAAGAGTCAATAAGATGTGTTGTTGCATCTCACACACCTCAAAACAGCAATAAAACCTTACTATACATGATAGATTAACAAAAAACTGTGAGAAATAAAGACACTATTTTTCTCTCCTCACACATCTTATTCTTACATTTTAAGCTGTGTACATTCAGATCTGGTGGAAAATCCCACAAAGTAATTTTTATTTTCTCATGATAGCTGCATGAGATACTTAGCATGGTGGAAATACCATTTATTCAAGTCAAGTTTTCCTGGGGGGAGGAAAAAAGAATGTCCAAGTAATCTCTTCTAAAAGAATAAGTAAAAATGTAAACAGGGTGGATTTTTGAGTGATGAAAGATAAAGATTCCCATGGGGTATTGTAATTGGTACTATCTACAACAGCAGCAATAGAGTTTATTCTTCCACATCATAAACTATTTGACTAGACAGCTGGGAAAGAAAGTTTCTTGTGCATGTATGCCCCGTATCCCAAAATACACAAAGAAGTGCTCATGGTTCTTGTGGGACTTGACTGCACAGTTTTCACACAGGCAGGGAAACAAGGGAGTGAACTGAAGGACCACAAGGCTGGGCCATGAACGCCTCTGCTAAACAGGAACGACTTTGGTTTTGTTTGCCACTGAAAGCCCTGAAAGACACCATCCTCACTGGCTCACTCTTTGTGCTTTCCAAGGGAGGCTTCATTCAAGCTGGGGTGACAGTCTAGCAAAGTGCAATTGCAAATTTAAAAACTTTCAAATAAAACATCAGGTCACACATGACAAAATTCCACTGCCGCTGGCCTGTTAGCATAAAAGAATGCAGAGTGCTGGATCTTCAACAGCATTAGCCACTATGAACAAACAAAATGCATGACTTCTCTTAGACATTTATCCTGCAGTAAAGTTGGTAAACTAAATTATAATAATTATTTGCTAATGACAGGTTTTGGACTATCAGTAAGACCAATATTTTAGGGGCTTCTGTCTGTCCAGTCAGAAGGCAGGAGCTAAAGGCACTTTTGGTGGGTTGCTCATTTCTCTGTACTCAGTGTGGTTGGTGGCTGTAAATAACCATTTCCATACTAAGGGAAAGGCACAGTATATCCCAGAAACCTTCTGGGATTTACGGAGACTCATCACAACAGCATTCACTTGGCAATCACAATGAGTTATGGGAGCTGCCCTTCACTGCCCTGCACTTCCTAAAGTGAAAGTTGCCTCAAAAGTTTACAAGAATATAAGACATATTAGCTAAATTTAAAAAAAAAAAAAAAAAAAAAAAAAAAAAAAAAAAAAAGGGTCCTAAAAAAAAAAAAAAAAAAAAAAAAAAGGGTCCTTGCAGGCAATTTTCAGTTCTGCTATAGGAAAACCATAGCCTGTGACTGACTGCTTCCACACAACTGACTGCACTGGATTAAGAAATGCACTCATACAGATTTATAAATGCACTCATATACTGCAAATTACAGGACTAGAACCTTAGACTTTAAATTCTCCAGGACAGAATACCCTTTTAAGCAGGAGCTAGATACAACATATAATAAAAATTTGAGGCATATTATAAAATAGCCTACTATGCCTACTCATTATTATGATGATAACATTACAGTAGTATTAACAATTTACTTTATGCCAAAATTTCCCCAAAAAGCATCTAGGTTGTTGAAGTTCCTACAAAGTTTTATTTTGCCCTCTTAATTTGTGGCACAAATAAAGAACACCGAGAGCATGTTAAAAAACAAATCAAAACATCCCCAAGCACAAGTATTCTTCATCCTCTTACTAAAAGGTACTTTCATGGGAGAGCTTAATTATTTAAGAAGCAGTTTAATTCACCTCATCAACCCACTCTGCTTGGTCTTTCTTCTGCAGCTGGCTGCTCTGGGCTGCTGTGCTTATTCCCAAACTGCCAGCTCCACACAGTCTCAGCATCCACAGCATCTGGAGCCATGATTTTCCCTACTCGGTGCCAGCCACCCGCCATGCAAAGCTCCCACACGGTTCCCAGCACACCACTCATCCAAAACGCTGCCAGGCACTGGACAGGTGTAAGTGGGGGCTGCTCCTGTCATTCCGGATGCAGCCACGTGGTTCGGAGTGGTGGGAGGGGAGAGGTGTGTGCCTGCGTGCTGCAGTGTCTGTTCAGCTCAGAAAACCTAAAACCTGGACCTGTTTTAGTGGCGTCACAGATATTCCTTGTGGGTCTCAATGCACAGCACCGCTCCCTCCTTTCACCTCGTCACATATGAGCACAAACCCTGACTGGAGCCCTCAGCTTCCCAGATGTGGGACAACTTCCCAAACATCCAGACCAAAGGTTTACATTCAGGCAAGCATTTTGGGCGCCCCAGCCCCAAGCATAGAGTAAAAGGATGGATTAGGCAAAGGCCTGCCTGTCAAAGAGATACCTGTGGTTTGAAACAGGGTAAGTATTGAGACTCTCAAATAATACCCAAGCTGGACATAAATGCATTTTCTAATCCACTGCACTGTATTCTATTCCTAAACACATTGTAAAAATTATGGAAAGGAGAAAAATGCTTGAAACAGCCATTATAGACTGTTAAGCATAGTTTAACAAGACAGTATTATGCCTAAAAGACAACCAGAGCCCTATGAAAGAATCAAGGGAGACATTAACAGCACCAGAAAGAAAATTTGCTGCTGTGGAAATTGGTGATTAACAATATGGCAATACTGCAGCAGTTCAGCCAAACAAACCAATTTGACTGTCAGTCTGCTAGTTGTGACCGTTTTCAGGATGTGGCTGGTTGTAATAACTGGGTTTTTTTAACATTACAGGTTAAATCCTAATCACTCTTAATATCAGCAAAGAAGCATCACACCTTGAATAGTAAAAATAAATCGTTATAATGTTTAAGATGAATTAGTTATATTTTCAATAGTATCCTAAATTAAGTCTTATGTTTTTAAATAAAAGCATGTTAACTGACTGTGATCAGAACATGTGTTCAAACTTAGTAAAAAACAAGTGGGCTTGATTAAAGTGAGGATTTCAGCACGTACTTATTAATCAGAAACTTCATGTCAGTTGTTTTAGTATATCAAAGATCAGGAGAAATGGAGATTTACTGATTAGCTTATTAGCAGCATTCAAACCTTGCCTGTGTTGATGTTACAAGCTTTGCTTTGGTAGATTAAAAAAATGCTTGACTCCTAATCCAGACATTTTTTCAAAAATCTTTCGGAAAAGGGGGGCTTGTAGCTAGTGGATAGGTTTTATCTGTATTTCTAAGAAGAAGATGAATACGTTGTATGATCTGAGGAATGCATTGTGCTGTAAGTTGCTTCATTTTCCTCAAAGAAACTGAATAAATCTTTTATTTACTGTAGGGATTATTTCATCAATACCTGTAAACAAAAGAAATCTTCAATAGAAGACTCAAGTACTATTTCTTTCCTCTTTAGAAAGACTTTGGAGCATAATGATAGGAAACTATATTTAAAACAGATAAAAATGCATCATTTTGCTTCTGGATCAAGTATATTTTTCTGACATGGCTCCATTTGCTGTTATTGGCCCCAGGTGTCAGCCCAAAATTAAAGTAAACTCACTGTACCACCGACAATATGGCCACCTCTATTTTTAGGCTGTGTGCACACAGCCAGCATTCTAAGTTAGCCTCACAATGCAGCCTCTTTTCCAGCTGCTGAATTAATTAAAATTACATGTGTACCACTGTAAGGTAGAGTTCATCCCTCTTCTAACCATGGCCAGACCACTGGGGCTGCTGAGTGGCTCCCATTTGATGTGGTGTGGCCATCTATGTCATGCTACATGGGAGGCTACACCTCAAGGTTTGTCACTCAGCATGTGCTGTAATCAGGCAAAGGTTTTTTAAATACTCTGAGGACTGTTTGTCAGAGACATGCTCTTCTCTACAATTAATGGGTTCAGACAGCTCCATCTGTAATGAGCATATTCTCATTAGAGTATTGTCTCAAGGTAGCACTCTGCAAATTTACTTTTCCTGATGCAGTGAAAAACTTGAAGTGAAATTAAAAAGTGAAATATCGCAGTAATGGTTAGCACTATCGTAGTCTTGCCCTCAGAAAGCCCTGTGGCTATAATAGGAAGAATCACAGAAGGGCTGAGACTGAAAGGGACCTCTGAAGATAATCTCATCCAACTTTTCCCCACCCCTATCAAGGCAGGATCAGCTAAAGCCAGCTGCCCAGGACCATTTCCAAGAAGCTTTTGAATATCTCCAGGAGCTCCACCACCTCTCTGGGCAACCTGTGCCAGCAGTCACCCTCACAGTTAAAATATGTCTTCTGATCTTCAGAGGAAACATGCTGTGTTTCAGTTTTTATGCTTTGCTCTGACTCTCTCACCAGGCATCCCTGTAATGTGTCTCACTTCATCTTAACACCCTTCCTCCAGGTATTTATATACACATCAATGCTAAATTCAACTATGAAGCTTCTCCTCTCCAGGTTGAAGAGTCTCAGCTCCCTCAGCCTTTCCCTAAGAGATGCTCTAGCCCATCATCTTTGTACCTGGACCTTATATGCTTTTTCCCCAATGCACCAATGTCTCATCTCTCTTACACTGAGGAGCTCAGACCGACATGTGCCAGGTGTGGCCTCACCAGTGCTGAGCAGAGGGGAAGAATCACCTCCCTTGGTCTGCAGAGGATAGTGGCCAGAGGGTTGGAGGAGTTTCAGCACTCCCTTGGTGGCATCCCCAGTCATGGCACAGGCAGCAGGGTGCCCTAGGTGATGGTCAGATCAGCAGATGGGTGCCTCTGTCCCTGCAGCAGGGAGGCTCCTGTTTGCATGGGCTCACCATTTCATCCCCAGAGTCTTGCATGGTTTAGGGTCAGATGGAGCAGATTCTTTGCCTGAAGGTACACCTGATTCCTCAGCAGCTTTGAGGGAAGGGAATGCATCTCTCAGTTTTAAGCCCTCAGATGGGGGCAGGAACATTTCCTTAGTGATAGAAGTAATGAACTTCCATCCTTCCCATTTTCCAGCAGTTGCACTTACCTCAATATTAGTGGTGGATACTGCCTGCTTCTCTGCTGCAGTTGTGGACTAGGGTTCCTCACACTACTGAGAAGAACCTTTCCTTTTTTTTTTTTTTTTTCCCATAAAAATACTCATCTATCTCTTTTTTTGGCCTCTCTGATGCTGCACAGCTTGCTCACTCCCACCTGTAACTCCTCCATTTGCTTTGCATATCTTCCAAGATAGCACACATCTGGCAGGACAGCAGGCCATCTCTTGAGCATCAGAGAAATGCTTCTGGTACTTCCCACAGCCCAAGCCTTCATCTGCTATCCAGAGTCTGCCTCAGGCCACTGCCCTGGCAGGAACAGCTGCTCCAACATCTGCCAGGCAGACTGCCCTGTGACACATCACCACTGTGACCAAGACTGTCACAACACTAAAATCCCACTGAAGCCCCCTCCCTTGTGGCCTGCTGCACAAACTGCTGCCTTGGAGCTGTGCTCCAGGCCAGGGCTCTTGTGTAGCCCTCACCTGAGCACTGGCTAAACCTGCTTCACCCTTCTAAGGATGGGCAGCTGCCACAAAGGCTCCAGGCATGCTGCATTAAGGGCAGCTGATAATGACCATTAGAAGGTGCCAGAGCTTCCTTGAGCCCACCCCTGGTAGCTCCCCTTCCCTTGCTCTTGCCTGACAGCAGCAGGCACTCTCTAGTTTCTCAGTGTTTCCCAGGTGTGTCCAATGATCCTGGACCTTGTCCCTGGAAGATCCAGAAGCTCCCAAAGCAGAATGCAGAGACTGCTGCCCAAACAGCTGCCTCTGTTGGCTGCACCCAAGTATGCATTTAGTGTGTGAATAACCTTCAATTTTATTGTGTTTATATATGTATAAATTTCAGGCCTCCTTTATATTTGAGATGTTAGCAGCCTAAATCCCTGATTGTGTTTGACTGCTTATTGTTAGAGCTGTGCATAATCAATTCTGGAGAGCATGTCTGAGCTCCAAGATGGCTGAGTATGCAAAAGGTGAAACTCTAGGAAGTTCAGGCATAGAGGCATCAGAATAGCTGCATGGCATCAGACCAGTGGTGCACCTGAAAGTGTCCCATACTGGATTCCTAGGTGCTTGCCCAGTCTCCAGAGGTCTGTGTAGCACAGAGGGGCTCCTTAATTCCCTTTAGAACCTCTCTGCTAAACCACAGATGCAGGCTGAGGTGAGTTAGGACTTACTCATAAATTCAGCTTCTTTGAACATGTGAATTACTCAGGGTTTACTGACAGCCACTAAACCCAAGTGAGTTAAATAGCTCAAAGTTAAATAGCTAAAAGAGTTATCCTTAGGGTATTTAATTAAAAATAGGCTCCTGACCAAAGGAATTTCATCAGATTATCTTTCATGAAAGCATTACTGTGAAAGGATATAATTGCTTGGGAAAGACATCACATAGCATGTTCTTCTATTACAAATACTCTTTCCCTTCACATTCCAGATATTCTGCCAAGAAACAAAGGACCATAGCTGTGTATGGTTTTTTTCTCTCTGTGTAGTGTTTTAAGATTATTTGACAATATGCAAAACCCTTTTTTTTTTTTTTCTTTACTTCTTCATTAAAGCAAAAATCAAGATCTTGCCTCTCCTGGGAGGCTGTTTTGACCAGGTTAGCAGAGAATCATCAGTCATTTTCTTGAAAACTGGGTTAAAAAAACCAACTCTAACTCATTTTGCATGTCAGAGTTTGTTTAATTTTTATTAAGGTTTCTTAACTAAACCATTAAAGAGCACCATAGAGATGAAACCAAGGCTGGAGCAGGGGAAGAGTGTGAGGAATCTTTCCCCTGATGAGGAAGAAGTATCTGAGACAACATGGGGCAAAGTGACAGCAGCTTTTTCTGTTTTGGTGCACCTTTTCTGTTCCACCTGTAGGTTTCAATCTACAGGGTTACAGGTAATTGGAAGGTTCTTAGATTACTGGTCATCTGCAAATTCCCTAGTGTCAGACTAGCACCATGCCCAGCCCTTCCTCATACGAGGATCTCCACCTGAGACAAGATCCTGAGAGGGCATGAAGGACGTGAGAAAGCTGAGACTGACCTCCCCCTCTGCTAGTCAAGGCAAGATACTCATCCTGCAGCAAAGAAACACAAATGCCAGGGGATTCAGGAAAAGAAGCCATGAGCAGGACCATGAGTCACTTATTTCACCTCTTTTGGGCTGGAACTAGAGGACTAGAGCACAAGTCTTGTAAGGAGCAGCTGAGGGAGCTGGGGATGTTTAGCCTGGAGGAAAGGAGGCTCAGGAGGGATCTTATTGCTCTCTACAGCTGCCTGAAAGGAGTGTGTAGCCAGGTAGGGGTTGGTCTCTTCTCAAAAGTAACAAGTGACAGAATGAGAGGGAACTGCCTTGAGATGCACCAGGGTGGAGTTTAGAGTGGATATTAGGAAAAACATTATTTGTGAAAAGGGTGGTCAGGCATTGCAACAGGCTGCCCAGGGATGTGGTGAAATCACCATCCTAGAAGTGTTCCAAAAATGTGTAAACGTGGTGCCTGGGGACATGGTTTAATGGTGGGCTTTGCAGTCCTGGGTTAATGTAATGGTTGAACTTGATGATCTTTGAGCTCTCTTCCTACCTAAATGATTCTGTGATTCTGTGGAACAATTGCTGTATGTACCTGGACCATTAATTAACATACAGTTAATTAATACCTCTGAAGCATGTTTAAACTCTCTATGGTCTAGAACTGTTTAGTTTCTTCTTTATGTTACACCAGCATTCCAGGGACCGTGTTACGTTTATTTGGTGCACAATTCAAGGCAAATTGTCCTCTCTTTGTACCAAGTGCCATCAACCAGGCTGCAACTCCTGATACCTCTGCTGATGAACAGACCAAGTGATGGGATGACTTGTGTTTCCTCCAGACTTTTCCAAATGCCATACGCTTGTTGAACAGTTCAAAGGAAAATCAGGCAACTAGGTTTAGACAAGAAGGGACAAGCATTTCAAAGGAGGACCAATGAGCGTTGTACTGACCTCTCCATTGGTGCAACCTGCTTGTGTCAGCAACTAATTGCCCCCTTTCTTTGCACTGGTGTTAGCCTGATAAAAGTCATGGTTTGCTTACTTGTTCTTCTATAGCTTTCTTTTTGACCAAGCAAACAAAAGACAAAGCCACCCTTGTTATTCATTTGCCAAAAATATTAACAAAGCTGTATCTTCTGTAAATCAAACAACCCTTACGTGGAGAACTGGCTCACCATCTGGATTTGAAAAGAAATGTCAGGATTGCTATTCCATTTTTTTCTGACACCCCTCCTCAGCTGTTACTGTCTCTTTTGCCTTCGCTGCCTTTGGAAGCTGAGTCATAGGTCACGGACCCTGCACTAATGAGCAGTTCCCTCCCCTCTACCACTACCTTATGCTCCAGTGAAAATTGATGCAATTTTTCATAATGGTAAAGGGAATCAGTAACCCAGTTGAAGAGGGGAGCATTTTAACCTCCTGGGGAACATCATTTGAGACAATATTTTTACCAGACAAATAATTAACCTCTATGGAGCATGGAAAGCACAGGTCGTATGCACTGAAGCCTTGCTCAGGTGTCAGATATTTATTTTTTTATATCCCTTGGCTCTTAGCTCATTTTATTATGTTGAGCCCTCTAATGATGCTATTCTGAGACCAGTGGGATATCAGGGCTAACACAGCCTTGCCCTGACACAGCCTGTGCAGTGAAGAAATAAGATGTCAAGACTTTAGGATTACAATGTGGCAAAAGGCACCATTGCGTAGCAGCACACCCCTCCAGTTAGACTGAGACTGACCTGATCAGAAGGAAGAGGGCAATATACATTCATTGGAAAAAAGTAATTAAGGTGGAATATTTAGCACTATGACACTGCCCTAAAATGCTGCTCACATTCAGAGTTGTGGCTGAACTGCCCTGCTGGTAGGAGGCTGGATATCCTGGGTGGAGGATCACAGCACCCCTGAAGTGGTCTACTATTGCCCACAAGTCATAATGCAAATCTGGTTCATAAGTGATTTAGGTATTTTTGTTAAAATCTCTCTGACTCTATGGAAGCACTTTTTACTCTCTTCCTATTCCCAACGCACTGAATACTGATACCAAAAGCAATCAGCTTGGCTGGGTGCTGTGATTAAGGCACACAACTCTTACAGTAAGCACACTCTGCTTGTTCTCCAGGGAGCAGTACAGAAGGTAGCCTTGTCACCAGATCTCCCTCCTGTTTGTATCAGTGGTTAAGTTCAGCTGGGTTACATTAGCCTTGGCTTAATCCATCACCATCACTTGAGTAACAACACAGTTGTTATCACATACTCAGTGTGATCCTCTTTCTCCTGGAAAGAGATTTTTACTTTCTTAACTGGCCCCTTGGTGGATATAATTCTGTAAAGGCCTGGAATAATATGTTCTTTGCTAAATTTGCCATATCATAACCTCAGCAACATTACATCAGATCAGTGTCAGTTTCCTTCAGTTATCCCCCCAAAACAGTGCCTTTGGACAAAATCTGTCTTTCGTCATTCAGCATTTCACAATGGCAGCTTTATTCACCCCACTGAGAAGGAAATATTTTGTTTACTCTGTATATAACAGACATTCCAGAGAATTATTCCTACATTAAGCATTAGGAAAGATGGTAATGAAAGATCTGTTTTCACTGGGCAGCTAATTACACTTGCTGGCGATGACAGCCTAAAGAGTAATGTAAACAAACCCAGTGATGCAGTAATTCCCCTCAGGACATGCCGTGTGTTATTCTGTAGTAAATAAAGTCAGCTGAGACCCTCTTGGCCAAAATGTCATTAGTGACATTAAGAAAATGCCAGTGCTTGCTGATTTATGCAAAGTCTGGGGACTCTTCAGAACTAGAGAAAATGTTCCCTGTAAATATTAAGTCCAACAAAACTGCAGTTTTGTATAGTTTTTGCAAGTAATTTTGTCATTCACACATTAGCTTAAAACAAACAAAAATAATTTCATGATTTCACACCTGATTCAGCACCTGAACTCAGAATGTAACTATCTAGATTGGATCAACACACGTCACACTACAAGTTTGCTAGAAGATAAAATTACCTTTTAAAAGGAAATTAAATTCCATGTGTCTCTACAGGGAGTATCTAGTTTCACCAATCTCTTATTCACTCACAGCTCACATGTGTAATCTTTAGCACCTTTTCTCTCTGCCCTTTAATGAATTGACTAGCTTAGACCAACAGCAGTGTTCAAATAAGACATACTTGTCCAACTGTACAAGAAATATGTAAGTATCCCTCTTTTGTGCCAATGAGATCTGTAGCCTTAATGTTCAGACTAATAGCTAACAAGCTGGGCAGGACTTTTATTCCTGAATTTTGGGTGGCCACAGTGCAGTACCTCTATCTGGGCCAGGTGTAGGATCCATCTAATGCTGTCAGTGGACAGCAGTCACAGCAGTCTCCACTGTGTAGCTGGAGCCTACACAACTGTCTCAGATGTACATGTAAGAATCTCATGCCCTTGGTGTTTTTTGATGTAGACAGAGAGCACTCCACCTCCGTCTGTGCATCAGAAGGGTACAGGAATGCTGTGAGCCTTGTGCCTCTGTGTCATCCTAAGCTTCATGCAGCATGGATTTAGGGAGCTCATCAACATTTAGGGTTGCTCCTATGGCAGTATGTAATTTTTAATGCTGACATAGCCTATGCTGTTTGCTTCCCTAAGTTAGATAAAAAATGTCCCATCTGCCTCTGCTCCATTATCAATCATGTGTAGCCACAAGCAATCTAGAAGCATTTGCCACACCTGTCATTGGAGCTGATTTGTGTGCACTGTGCTGCAGTAGCAGAAATGTCACAGATGCCCTGCCCTCACTACAACATACATATTTGCAAGCAGAGAACCTCAAAGCAATTTTCCAAGTCTTTAAATTCCTTCTCTAGACCTGTATCCCAGTCCCAATTAACCAGGTTTCACTAGGTCATGCCACCAGCCAAGCAAGGCTCCAGGCTTCTATGTTTGCAGGTTCTGCCACCTGAGGGATAGAAAGTCTTTTAGGGCTATCAAACTGATCAAAGCTTTGTGTCTCTTTTTGGAATACCTGTGGACCTTGATCCAATACATTTTTTATTCAACATTCACAGTATTTCTTTGTGACTTCATGCCATAGCTTACTTGTTTCTGCTCTACATCCACAGGACTCAGCTCTTTCCAGATTTTTTTACTTGCTTCTAGACTGACCACTGGATACCTGGCCATACTGCTCCCACAGTTAACCACACCAGGGACTTGCTAGACATCACTAAACCCCCATCTGACCTGCAGAATCTATGGCTATTTCACTGGTTGCTACATGTTTTCCTTATAAAAAAAAAATAAAAATCCCTTTTCTGTTCAGCTTCTACAACTCTAAGCAGGGAATCTGCTCTTCTTTTCTTTTTCAATTTTCTTTGAATGTCATTTACCCATGATTCTGTTAGGAATAAAGCATAGTTAAATGAGTTTCTTTTGTCTCTGGTTAATATAAGCAGAATTAACATAATAGAGATGGGAGTACCAAATCCAACCTGCCTTTCAATTTATTTCAATTAAGTTTCATTAAAATTATCCTGTGTCTTTGGGAACAGTTATGTCAGGTTTATATGCTAAGGAAAGAAGCCAGCTTCAAATGACAATTTCCTACTGCATGAAAACAATAATATTTTTTTATTACAGCATCTTTATTACCATTCATGCAATTTTCTTATACATGCAAATTTCTTTATATCATTTCTGAATAAATAAATGCATTATTCTTGAACAAACCCCTTGGTTGCGCCCCTTTCCTTGTGCACAATTTGCTTATAATGTTTTAATTTATAATCGATAACCCTCTACGTCTTGGTGTTCAAATGAGATACTATTTTTGGTTCACAGGCAGAAACTGTACATCAGTTAATTCTGCTCTAATAATATTTGAATCATTTAGGGAAGTAGTCATCTTGACAAAAACTATGCAAATCTTTTCCAGTTGTGGTGAGGAATTCCTTTCTAGAGATGTCAAAGTCATAAGAAGATGTGTAATTTGCAGCATTGATCATTTTTGTTCTTCATGTTGCTTACACTTTAATAAAAATCTTTGCAAGAGCTCTCCTTAACCTGTTAACAAAAGTTATAGGCAATGAGATTGCATGCATACAAAATGAGTGTTCATTCTATTGTTGTCTCTGGTTTTATCCCCTGAATCTTATTTCTTCTGAATTTTGTGATTTTCTAATTTTGTTTACTGCTGTGGTAAATTTTCTCTTTTAATTACTTTCTCTCTACAAAGCACAAAGACATCACTGAAAAGCTCAATACAGAGAAGATCTGCAAGCCATTCTAAGATAAAAACTCTGAAGATGATCCAAAATCCAGCAAAGTCTGTGAAAAACCTCCCTCCCCCTGTCCTTTGGAGTCTGTCCCAAATGAGATGCTGCACTTTTGTGCCAGGCTCCCCACTCTCCCTAGGGGAAGCAACAGTGGCTACCTGGCTCCAGCCCTTGTTCCTCAAACAAAGCACTGGAGAAGAGATGGCAGCACCTCAGCTTCTCACTGAAACAGTCTAAACAATGAGCCCAACTTGTTTATGCAGGAATGTACGTGAGTGTTTATATGCCAGCCCTGTTCTTAGAGACTCTCACTGTAGGAAAATGAGAAAATAAAGTACTTAACTGTGCAAGTAATTTCGGCTGGAACCCATTATCCATCTGCTAATGCAGTGCAGCCTGGAAGCTTTGCCAATGACAGATTAAGGTCAAACAAATGATCATTCCCACAATATACACTCCTCTTCCTAAATGTATTTTTCTTTTATTATGTTTTGAAATTCTGATCACAGAGCCTGTAATAGTATTATATTAGTATAATTTTTTGCAGCAAGTTTCTTGAATAACATTTGGGTCCAGAAAAGCCAGACAGTATATTTAAGGCAGGAACTCTGGTCTCAAGAGTTTGCAGGCTAAAAAGGCAAAACACTGCATAAAGAAAGTGCTGTTGTTTCATTTTACAGGGGCAGAACCAAAGCAGAGGGCTTGTGGGAACGGGCTATGCAAGGATTGCAGGCACAGAAATAATAGTGGCAACTTTAAAGCCTGCATCCAGTGTCAGGGTGAGACTGAAAATCCCTCATGATATGCCTAAAAATATTTTCCCCCAAACTTCAATTTCTGCTGATTTTTTTTTTCTTTACAGAAGCACTTCTTTAAAAGATTTTTCAAGATCAGCTGTCTTTACAGATAAAGCTGTTCAGACAGCTTTGAAATCCTAACCTGCACAGCTGTGCACACACACAGACTACATGCAACTAAAGACAAGGTCTTAGTGTGAAGTGTTAAGCAAATCAATCTATAGTGACTGCTTGTTCTGCAGCCCAAAATACAACACGTCAGAGACAGAAAGGTAATTAGCAGTATTTAATTGTATGACTGCAAAGTTACACAAGGATAATTTAGGTACGTTTTGGATTCAGCCACAGGTCTTAAGCACTAAATACATAAGCCTTGTTGACTAAGGCACATTGCTCAAGTGTTTTAAATCTTTGCACAAGCTGTCCTGTCTTTTACCATTGCTCTCCCAAGGAGAAAAATGCCCTTTCTTCAAAGTCAGACTCAGAATATGTAAATCGAGGATGATAACACTGACCTATTTTTTTTTTCCCCCCAGAGAGCATTTTATTATCTACTGATGAGAAATGCTGCCTGGACGCTGGGTACCATTATGTAAACTACAGATGTCTCACGAATTCTTGTGCAACGGAGTGAGAGGGGCGGTGCCTGCTTGCCTCCTCGCCCAGAAGCTGCATTGTACAGAGGATCAGACCCTGCTTATCCTGTCCCACAGCAGCTGAGCCCCGGCCGTGCCCCTTCTCTGCTGCACGCAGCACAGGTAGGAAAAGCTGTGGCGTGTCACTGCCTCACCAGGGACTGCAGCAGAATGCCAAGCACATGAGCAATCATGATTAAAAAAATGTTCTGAGCAACACTTTTGAAGGGGAGGGGGCCTGTTAAAAACTGGAGTCTGCTAAAAGTAAAGGCAGTCAGGAAGAAATTCTGATTTTTTTTAAGATAGTCCAGAGAGCACTTTACTACTCTTCTCTACTTAACTTTCATATTTCCTGGCTAAAAAAAAAAAAGGAAAAAAATAGTAGGAGAAGTGAAATCTGACTTTTTAAAGAGAATGCTACATTGTGAAATAAATTTTTTCACACACCAAAAAAGCTTTTTCAGAGGAGATGAAGCACAGAGTTGTGAGTGTCTTCTCATTTAGAGCACACCACAGGAGATGCTTAGGACCTGGATTTTTGCCAATTCATAGCAGGCAAACAATTTTAATGTGTTTAGACACCTAATACATGTGCCTATTTACCTTCATCTTTCTCTTAAGAATGTCACAGGTGATCTCTCTGTCCAGCATAGGTATGTTTCAGCTGCAGTAGTGAATGATCAGCATTTTTGATAAAAGCATCAAGAACTTGGAAAAGAAGAAATCAAGGCTCTCTGAAAACCAGAAACACGCAGCTGGTGATCACTAGTCAGCTTGGTTCAAAGGGCTGAAATATGACATTGCTGGAAAAAAAGGATTAATCATAATATTTACAGAATAACCACATTCAGAGATGACACCAGTTTTTTTAACATGCCACCACAACACAATTGCTCTGTTTTTTCCCTTCTTGAATGTAGCAAAATGAATTAGTTAAAAAAACCCAAAACACAAAAAAACAAAGTCATGAAAGCACGCTTCCTAAAATCTAAGGAATTTTTCCTAAGTGTCATGAACTTCTAAGTAACAGAACAGGGTTCCATTTAATGGAAAAATGTTAAGCTCACTTAATTACATCAGGCCCCAAGTAGCTGAACCTCTGTCATGGAAAGATTGATATTGACCATAAACTGCAGAAACTTCTCTCTTAAAGTCCAGCACAGACCTACAGCTAATGAAGATGGCTCTCCACTAATGAGAGGCTTCTTATATGAAATCAGTTTATTATGTCCTTGAGCATCACATGAAAAGCTTCCAATACAGGAACAAAACTGAAAAGCACATGCAGAAAAGAAGCCAAGAACTTGTTGGATTATGGACTGGATTGCCTATTGTTTCTGAAAGATTATTTTGACTATGTATCAGAATAATAGGGCAATAAAATGCTGGAGTGCCTCTTTTACTACTATCATGTTCCTCACATATCAGTGAGGTCCCAAAACACTGATCCCTAACCACAAAAATTCAAATTAGGCAGAGTTTTTAGTAATTATTTGCTAGCTTGCAAAGTCACTGAGATATTATTGCACTGTAACCTTCAGCAAGCATTGGGAAAGTGGGATCTGTATCCCAGATTGCAGACTAATTAGCTCAGACAGGTGATAAACCTGGGGACTGCTCCCAGTTTGTGAAGCATTTGGTAGAAAATGCATGACAGTGGATTCACAGACTTCAAGGAGTGCCACACTCCTGTATTCAGCAACATAAATCACTAGATTATCTTCACAATCATGAGGTATGCAAAGTAACAGACTCACCATTACTTTTACTCATCTCTCTAGTTTAGAAGTGGCATTTGGAGCTAAGCAGATGATTTCGGGAGCTCTGACTTTCAGCAAAAATGGGAACATCATGAGACATCATGAGACAACCAAGACAGTCGGTTACTCAGGATCATGGCCTAGTCTTGTTATTCATAGCATGTGTTCCCACCAGTATACATCTTGTTCTCAAAAGTTACTGCCAGTGGATCTCAAAGCACTTCCAAGCCCATTAATGTGTCTTTCAGCATCAGCCTTTGCTAAAACTTCCACTGCAACCCTCCAGTTGTGTCAGCAGCTGCCCTGGCTATGTGGACCTGAGAGATAATCCCTATTCCATAGTGTCTGGCCTGGGCACATTGTTTGCACCGATGTGCAACATGCTCACGCTCTCTGGAGAAATGAGGGATTTTGCTCACACTGTGCCTCACTTCCCAGCCAGACCAGAGGAGCACCACCAGAGAAATGTGCTCCTGCTCCACATTTGTAATCAGCTCAAATGCTGATGTAATATCTAAATGTAATTTAGACAGCATGTTGCTCTTGACTTAATGAAAAATGCCAATTCCTTTTCTCTCATACCCAGCTGGTAGTCACTGCCTGGTGTAGTTTTGAGCTGCAGTGCTGGGCAGGGGAGGTCTCCTTACTCAGCCCACCCCACCTGCTCTTCTTTCTTCCCTGAAGGAAGCAAACCCACCTGTTGCACGAAACCTGGTGATTCACTGCTGGGAATTTGCACCATCTGTGCTGAGCCGACAGCACCCCGCAGGAAGAAACACTGCCTCTTGCAGCACTGGTGCTGGAGCACTTGCATACACATCCGAAAATGACTCACTGTAAAACCTTCAAATGGGCAAATTATGTGTGTTGAACTTGGCTGTCACAGCTCTCAGCTCTGTGTTTCTTGCAGTGCTGAGGTGGTTTAAACTGTTATTAATACATTTGTCTTACTTGACTAGGGATTCACTAGGCAGAGGTAAATAAAGTGGGGTGAAGAGCATGGAGTATGTCACTAGGAGGAACCCTGAACCCAGGAAATGCCTGCTGCTGTCACCCCAGTAGAGAAGAAGTGGCATTTAGAGCTAAGCAGATGATTTCAGGAGCTCTGATTTTCAGCAAAAATGGGAACTTCATGACACATCATGATGGCACAGAGCAGCCAGGTGATGTGGCTCTCCCCTCTGGCTCAAGTGCTCTGCTCCTCTCAGTGCCCCTCACCCCAGTCAGCCCCCAGCCTTCCTCCCCAGCTCCAGAGGGATGCTGTTGACCTCACTCCTCAGCCTCCCAGCTGTAAAATCACCTGGAAATCTGATTCACAGCTCCTTCACTCTGCTCACTTTATGAGTGTCAGGACCCTGCTGTTCAAATACTTACGACTGCCTTGTGTGGTATAAAACCAGTGGCACCTGCTGAAAACAGGCATTTAATCCAAACTATACTCATTAAACAAGACTCTGCTCATTTTATACGTTTGCCTCTTGCTACAGGAGTCATCCCAATGGCATCAGCAAAGAATTGTCTCCCCAGACAAATGTTGCTGCTTCCACACATAAAAACAATTGAATCTAACCAAAGTTGCTAGTAGCAAGGCCCATTTAAATGACAATATTTCTTACCTCTTTAAAGGACAGTTCATTAACTTTCACAACTATAATTGTAAATCCTGATTTTTTTTTTAATTATTTTTTTTTTTACAGAAACACAGGAGCTGTTTTTGGCTCTGACACAAGGGAGAGTTTATAGTTTCCAGAGGTAGGTTTGATAAGGGTAAGCAAAAAGTTAATTTGTAAAACCAAACGTTAGATATCGATTTTTTTTTTTCAGTATCGGAAAAGGTAATTTTAATTTAACTAAGAACAACAGAAGAGGGTTTAAGTTGAATGACATGTCACTATTTTTGATTGGCAAAATCTATTGCAGTTAGCACACAGCAAGACCTTATGGCTGTGCTGACAGGTTTTTTGTAACTAGAATAGTTTTCCCTCTCTCAGTAACCTTACTTGTATGTGCTTACCTTTACAACAAAAATTAGCAGCAATTTATCTTTTATAAATGTGATGTATCCTCTTATTCCCAGACCAATATTTTCAGCAGTTTCCAATCAAACACAGCTCAATATAGAGGGCCCTGCAGGTAAGTCTTGCTGGGTGATAAGCAAGATGCCATTTTTATAAACCAATCAACAAAAAAATTAAATCAGCTTGCTAGCAAGTTCTCAATTCCATCTTAATATGTTATAAATAAAATGCCCCCTGGAAATTTCTAGGAAACATCAAGGTTTATTTTTCTTGTTTGTATTCAGAAATACGATTTTTTCCAGATCAATTAGTTCACACTGAATCTTTGTACCAATTATGCTTCATTATGTTGCTTGTAATGCTAATATGCTAACTAGTGTAATGAAACTTTCACAAGCAATATAACTAACTGTGTTCATAATTAAGGCAAAGCATGTACCTTTTCCAGGCTGCCAAAATACCATTTCCAGGCTTCTGATGTGAGAGATATCATCTGCCTCAGCAGCAGCCCCCAGCTTGTGCTTCCCCTCATCGACTGGCCACATGTGGGGCAGTGCATGATCAGGATGATCAGGGCCTCCAGGCAGGACATGCCACCTCCAGGCACTGATGAGAAAGGAGATACCTGACTTGACTCCTCCACTCCTCTGCCAGGAGAAGAAATACACAGCATGAGAGGGAGTCAGATCATGTGCTAAGTTAAAGGAAACATCTCTTCTTTCACTGCTGATTACTAAGTCTGGCAGCATATCTGTATTTTCTGTGCCATGTGTGCAGAAAATGGGAAAACCTCTGCTTTGGCCATGTGCCTTAATGTGAGGCAAAGAACCAAAAGGGCCCATCAGTGCAGAGCATTCAAGTTTTAACTTCCCCCTCCTCAGCTTTTAAGAGTCCAAATTGATGAGCACAAAAGCGATCCATTGATGCAATTGGGGCGCCATCCGGTCAGCACTTCATGAGCACATTATCCATACATGCTGAAAGCACACCGCACAGCTCATGGTCTGCATCAGCTCTTGCCACCATACCTGGAGTCCCCTTCAAACAGGACTGCATGGATGTGGAGAGGAATCAAGTGCAAACCCTCTCTAGAGAGCTGCCTCCTCTGGCCCTGTCTCTTCCCTACTACTGTCCTCTGGGAAAGTAAGATGCTCTTTCTTTCTTCTTTTCGTGAGGAAAATGCCTATTTTCATCTCTTCAACCACAACCCACAGAATAGATGATAATTTTTCCTTCACTTAGTGTGCAAGTTCTTACATGAATGTGAGACAGACTGTAGTGAAGCAAACCAGAGAAATCTAAGTACAACTTAACTTTTAAAGCAACCACGCTACTTAAGGAAAATTTCCTCATAATATTTTGATACTGCGTAAGTGCAAATAAACAGAAGGGGCATGTGCAAATGTAGTTATCTACAGCTGTACATAAGACAAAACTCTAAAACCGAAAAAGACTGAAGATATCTTTGACCATGACTTAACATTGCCCTAATAATTGAAGCAAGAACATTTAACTTGGTTACAACACTTATGGCATATAAATAAGTATTCAGATTTACATGATTCCTGGAATGTACAGGCCTTTTGATTTTGTAGGCTTCAAAAGTTTGCAATTCATGTCATTAATTTAGCTGTCAAAAGTCCAACCATAAATTTTAAATTGGAAGACATTGACCTTGAGCTCCTTATTTCAATTTCACCAGCTGAAAAGCTGAGATAACAATATTTACCTATCTCACTGTCTTCTGATTGTTAATTGCTGCTTCTGAAGTGGCTTGACTATGGAAATGTCATCCCTTGATGCCATCCCTCTTATACTAGAAGTCAAAATACGTACTTGTTGCAGGACATGCAAGAAGCAATCAAAAGGAAATCACGCTGGACGCATAGGATGTTTCCAAAGAAAAAATAACCACCCAGAAACATCTTTGTCCTTTACAGAATCAGTAACAGACTTTACATAGAGTTGTAAAGAAAATGCAGGCAATGAGAACAGCACAGGAAGGAGATACTGCCCTCTCCATTTGGCACTACTTGTTAACTGGCACTGTAAAGGGGGTCAGAAGGATCCTCCATACCTGCCCTCTATGGCAGAACATGCTCTGAGCAGGGACAGCTCTTCAGTTTCATATTCTTTATGCACACAGGGGGGTATGGGTAGTAACAGAACTGAAATGGAACTGTGGAGGATTTACCACAACAATGCAGTCAGAGATAGCTACTGACTTATCTCACTAATTCCTTCTCTGGCAAATTAATGGAAATATATTTCCTTAAGTGGAAGAATTCTGATAAAAAGGGATGAAACAGAGTGAGTAGGATATTTAAAATTGCTTAAATGACGATCGCATGGGAGGTATGATTTCTAAAGGGGAATGTTTTACAGATAATCTACTTTCACTTGAACCTCTCCTGGGACGAGTCCCTTGATGTTTGTGATTTGTGAAAAATCACATTATGAAAACACCAAGAAAAAATTGAACCATTGGGCTAGATAAGCATCTGTTTATTTTAACCTGGCAGTATGGCAATTTTAATGATTTCAGGACAATGTTAAATAATCTCATTGAAGAACATTGCATTTCTGCAAAGATGAAAATTAGTATGAGCTTATTAGAGACAAGGAAACCTAACAGATAATGCACACAATAGGGAAACAATAATAGCCCCACAGTTATTCTGTGAGTTTCTAAAATGTTTTCAAACCACACACATCAGGACACTAATTCTTTAAATCACTTAAATATATGCACGAAGCTTTTTCCAGAATATGTAAGTATATTTGTCTTTCAATAAAAGCCTCTGGTTATTCACATGTTTGCGTAGTCTGGTGAAACATCAGTTAACACCAGAGAGACCAATTATCTCAGGAAGAGGTGGGAGAGAAAAAATAAGAAATCCTCTTAGCATGACTCATTGCACATACAAGGAATCACATTTCTAAATATATGATGTTATTATTTTGATACTGTATGAAGAAAGAAATACAATCTCTGAAATCCGTACTAAGGCAATAAACTAGATTTGTATCCACACGGCCTTGCTGGAGACCACTTTGTATCTCAGTATCCTGGTTTATATTTAAGAGTATAGAAGAAATAGGTGGAGAAAAATCCAATGCACTGATTATAATAACCCTTTGTCCTAAAGTGCTATTATAATTTTCTAGCCAGTGTTCGTTTTGATCTAAAAAGAGAAATAGTTCCAAGATGACCATTTGTAGCCTTGATGGAGCTACACCACCTGTACTCAGATGAATTTCTCTAATGGTCCCAGTCAGTAACCATACCATATACTCCATTTCCCTAATTATGTAGGTATATGGATAAGCCATTTGAACCATGAGTCATTTAAAGCATTTGAGTAATGCCAAAATAAGACATCTGTATGTTTGATGCTATATTATACAATGCTCTGCTGCATCTGAGTAGTTTGCAATTCAATTTCAGCATCTATAAAATGGTTATGACATTTACCTTTTCAGCATGAGGTGAGGTATTTTGCTGAAACCTGTCATTCAAAGCAATCTAAAGTCTAAAGCACTCCAAATTCTCACAGGAGAGTGCATAATAAAATGAGATGCTATATATTAATAAATTATGGCAGCAAATTCTAGATTTCCCCTTCAATTTCTTTGCTTTTTGAAAATATTTCTGTTTCTGCTTTTATACCAATGTTTTTGCAGTACTGGACTGCATTAGATAGCAGTGTCCAATCCCCAGTTTGAATTAGACAAAACTGAAATAGAAAGAGGATTAAACCCATAATATTTCAGAAATAGAAACTGGGTCACATAATAAGGCTTTCTCTAGGGTTTGTCAGAAAGATTAAAATTAGGATGAATTTATCACTGACTTCTTTACGGTTTCCTGATGCAAGGCAACTGTAAGGATAGATAGACACGTATCTGGGCTACTTCCAAGACTTGAATTCAAACACCATCAGAAACTCTGTCAAACAGCAATGTCCTCAGGTCCCAAACTTCCCAGGAGCAGAGAGAAGTACCATTACTGTTATCCAGGAACAAAACTTCAGGGATGGAGAGGCTTAAAGCTCTCACAGCCATGCAGGAAATCTGTAGAGGAGGAGTGAACTGATCAGAAGTGCAAGCATAGACATGCTACACGCTTTCTCCATATGGAATGGCATCAGCAGGCTTACTCATACCAGCATCAAACCAGCCTATTTTTGGGTGCATAATTTCACAATAAAGGAAGAGGAATAATTTTAGGAAAATGTGAAATGGATACATGGTTTATCCCCTGTATGTAGTTTGTTCCTTTAGGGAGGAACAAAATATTTTGGTATAAAAATGATATTACTTATTTATTCTAGATACCCAAGTGAGGGACACATTTTCCTACATATATGTAGGGAGTTTTTTGCTTCAGTAGAATGCAAAAATAACAGTTCACAAATAAATTCTCATGTACACTAATCCAGTCAACCCCACCCCCAGCCCTAATGACCTGATAGTTATAATCTAGCAATGGAATATATATGGGATTATTTTCCCTCATAATTTTTGTACATGTATTAATGTCTAGTATTGTGTTATTTTGGTAAAACATATCAAAATATAGAAAAATAAAATTAAATTTATAGTTTGAGAAACATTTTTCTCTTCTTCTCTCAATCTTTGTTAGCCTTCCTCCAAGACAAAGAAATCCACTGACATTTCAAGCCATGGCTGTTTCCCCATTATTATGTGGGTTTGTGGCAAGAAATGATATGCAAAGTAAAAAGGAAAAAGAATTCTTTTGAAGAGGTGATTTTTGAAATCTACTCTTCAGAGATGGAAGACTCTCAAAGATTTTATGCACATCTCTGGTTTTCATCAGTAAAGAACATCTGGACAACAACAAATTTTCAACAGTTTTCTCCCAAGAAGTTCCCTAAGATAGAAATTGAGAGAAATAAGAAAACAGGAATTCCACGCTGAAGAATTATTGAGAAGCCTCAAAGATCTTCAGCATCATTCAGATCACAGTCTACAGCAGCATATATTTGAAAAGAGCAGCTCCGTGGGAACTAGAACACTCCATCTCTCCCTTCTTCACTTGCACAGCCTCCTCCACTTCTACCTACCACATTCAAAAATATCAAACCACATGTAAAAGCAGACTGTTAGCATATTTGGTGTGCCTTACTAATGCTACGTTGCTTGTTCTTTACAGTCTTGAGGAAATAATCCAAAAAGATTTAAGTAGCTTCCATACTCCTCCAGTGGAGCTGAACCCCACCAGCCAGTGCTCAGGTGGTAGGTGCTCACTTTCCAGGTGTCCCTGGCTGTCAGTGAACTGCCCTACCTGCCCAGAACTAGCAGAGTTTACCCTGAGAGACCTACCTGCTACTGGCCACTGCTGTCCTCAGGGAGCTCAGCACTGACAGGGCTTGCAAGTTTTGACTACATGCCAAACCAAGACTGTGCCTTGAGGAAGTATTCCTTTTCTGGAAAGGGCTGTGCTGCAGATTTCAGTGCAAACAAAATACAGGTTCATACTGAAAGCAGAACATCGATTATTTTCAGTCATAGCTAGTAAATGAAATTAGATGAACTAGTATCACATTTATACCCTTATGTCCCTTTATTGTATTAACTGCACAGAGATACCAATCAGCTGGTACTACATTAGATGCTTTAAACAGCATTTAATCTGACTGAGCAAGTGCTGGAAAATACTAGCAACTGAGAAAACACTAACATTTAACAAGATTGTTGCTAGTATTTCTTATTCTTTGGCTCTGTTCTCATCATTCAGCTCAAGCCTTTGGTTTCTAGGAAACATATTGCAACTTCCACTCATAGCTCCTTAGCAGCTGTTACTATTCAGATCAACCAACATTTCACATCAAGTCTTGGCCAGAGTTTAGGAATACTGAAACTCCAACCTTTCTCCTTCCAAAGGACTTCTTAAGTGTGGCAGTCTTAGCAAGTGCTGCTGAATCTGTTAATTTGTAAACACTCTTCCCAACACCCCCAATCAGGTAAATATGTAAACAACTCTGTCTCTCTTTGGCTCTTTGTAATTGAGAGGGAACATTTTCTTAATCTTTTCTTCAACTTAGTTCTTTACCTTGAATGCCTTCTTCACACATACTTTGCCAACAGTGCACCACCTGATGGGGTTTTTTTGACTAGGCTAATTGCACTTTGATGCCTCACAGCAGCTAGCCTGCTTACAGTCCTGCTACAGCCCTAGCAAATCACCCCAATCAAAAATACATTATTATTATTAGGCATAATAAACAAGAGGTTGGATTTATTAGCCTACTTGCTCTGCCAAGAACTCAGCAACCCCAGTAGCCAGTTTGCTTACACCTGTTCCTATAAACTCTCTTGAGATTAACTTCAAGCAGACAGTTTTTGAAGATGCAGGCACTCTGTTTTGAGGATCAATGCGAGGCTTGAAGGCAGTAATTGAGAGTCTCTCCCCAAAAATCCAAAAGATGCTGTTAGTAAAAAGCAGTATCTTATCTCTTTTAGCACCTTGTTTCCCTCGGTGCCCACATTTCCTTCATGGACTGCCTGCTGTCGCCATTGGCATAGAGCAGGTCAGCACTGGGATGATGCTGACTTAGGCCATGCCACCAAACTCCCCACACTGGCCTTTCGGGGGCTCCAGCTCCTCTCCCATCTGTGAAGATAGGAGGCTGCTCAAGAGAAGTTTCCTTGTGCTCTGAATGCGTCCTTTAGTGGTGTTGGTGGAAATGCTGTGAAAGCTGCAGTGTCCACAGAAACCCCTTCTGTGCATCTCAGAGTTTTTGCAAGCTGCTAAACAGAGAGAGGGAGTAAGTGAGCTGGCTCTCATGTTTAACACTGTGGTATTGCTACAAGCGCAGGTCCTGCCAGATAACGAGATGCTGCTCCATCCTTTCACCTGCTCCCAGCACAAACCCACAAAGGAATGGGTGAGGAGCCAAAAAGATACAGGAAAACCTGCCTGGTGTTCCTGCCTGGTGTTGTATTCCTTGGTGGGAATACAACAGAAAGGTGCGTAAACAGCCTAAATGTTTTACCAACAAATGCTCACTCAGCCTCAGATTAGCCAGGAGATTTTTACAGGCAGATCAACAAAGGAAGTGAGAAATACACCCTGAATTTCAAAACTGAGTGCTGAGATATCAGATAGGTGAAAAACCCAAACAACCAGGCTTCCTGTTATTCAGAAATTTTGGACACCTGGGTAATAGAAACAATCAAAACTAATTTTTTAAAAAAAATTTATTTTGTTTTGTTTTTTGTTTTGTTTTAGAAACCAATGCTTTTTTAGTGACTTGATTTCATCTTTTAAGAGTACTGGCAATAGCTTTCAGTGTGGTATGAATTTTTTCCTTAGGTTAAATTGTTGAATGTAAGAAGAACATAAAAAACTCACTGGATCTTACTATTTATCTTATTCTTGTCTTTACTATTGCACATAAATCTCATTAAGTGTCAATTTCAGAATATTTTATAAATGGAAGGGCTTACAAACCTTAATGAGGCAAACTGGGGGCATCCCATGCTATAGTCATTCCAAAAATTGGTTTTCTTCAAGGGAAGCTTTGTCTGCATAGGGCCAGGTGGTATCTGCTCTGAGTGTTTTCATTTCCTGCCTTGGTAATTCCCAGCAATGGATTCGGATGAGATATGGATGATGATAATGACTAATAATTCTGGGGTATTTGCTTTGAGATGATAATGTTTATTTCTTTGCTTTTGATACAAAGTTTATAAATACAAGTATTTAACTTCAATTATATGAAGTGGTTTCTTTTCCAGATGAAAGGTTGAGGCTGTCCTCTTAGAAATGCCATGAAATCAAGGGGGGTTTTGGGTAATTTGAAAGAATCTGCAGACTTACTCTGTGGCCTTTCCTCACACTCTTATAATTTGATTTGCACACTGAAGCACAAGTGGCAAGAAGCTCTGTTTGTCACGTATAAGCTGTGTCACTGGAAGAACCAAGAAACCAGACATCATCTGCTTTACATCTATGACCCTGCCCAAGCAGAGCAGCCTCGGTGGGTGCCTCTGTCTGACAAAATAAATGGCTGTATCAGCATCTTAAGGAGTTAAGTAACAGTTCACACTCAGTTAGCTGCACCAGCTTACTGTCAGGCTGCATGCGGGTTAAATAATTTGAAATACAGTCTCAGTACCAGTTCTTAAAGTGAAAAATTCAAGGGGAAACATCATGTCTGCCCTGTTCCAGCCTGACACCTTGCTTTGAAAGTTCAAACAGTATAGTACTGTTCTTTGAGGGAAGAAATGAAAGTGACAGGCTGAGGTGAGAGAAAACAGTTTTTATCTCCAAGGTCCCTGCAGAACTACTGCAGCTGTGGGAGAAAACTGATTCATTTCTCCTCTATTAATAAGCTGATATGGTAAACTGAATACAGAGAGAAAAAAGAATGACTTTTCAGAGTCAAACTTTTTTCCCATATAACTGTGCTTTCCCTCTAGTTATCATTAAGGTTTTTCAAGGTTGGGGGTTTTTTTTTTGTTGGTTTTTGTGTTATTCATATTGGAAGTTACTGGTCCCTGCCTCTTTGCTAACAAATTCCACATAACTTTTTAAAAAAACAGTCTGGTAATATGGTAAATCTTTATTCTTCTCGATTAATTTTTTTAAGGCAGAAACAAAGCAAGTATATTTGATTAATAAATTCTTACAGATGAACTGAATCTTCATTAAAAAAAAAAGAAAAAAAAAACCCTTTACTCCCCTATAGTTAGAATTATCTCGGGGCTTTTTTCTGCTGTTTGAAGTTACTAGAGCCAAGAGTCTTTCTGGCTTTTTCTGATGAGTTCAGGCTGAGAAAACTCAAATGCTCCCCACTAGCTGCAGGATCTCAGGCAAAAAAGAAGTTTTTTTCAAAATACAAGTGCTATGCTATGAGGTAGCATTCTGTTGAGCAGCTCATTGGCCACAATTTCTGAGAAGAAAACAAGAAATTTAATGAATGGAGCCCTTAAACTCTGTGAATGCAAATACATAACAAAAGGATAGCCAATGAGTGTAAAAAGTGAGTCCTACAGCGCTGTCATGCTGCAGGCAAAGACAGCTCAGAAGCGTTTGATTTGGGAGCAGTCACACACAGCAGCAGTGGAGAAAGGGCCTGTCTTTACCCAAGCAAATAACAGGAGCCAGGCAGCAGGACCACGGCTGGAAATCTACACCAGCTATGATCTCAGAGGTGTCTGGAGGTGAGGGGAGAGTTTAATCTCCTTCTTTCCCAGTTTAGCTCCTTTGCAGAAGCAACCAATCAGGGAGCTATTTAATACTAATTCTGCTTACAGATATCCTCCTGCGGGGCACTGGGATAACCCTGCCAGGATTCAGCAAGAAGCTGCTGGGCTTTGTATCACCCATCACGTCTAGTTTGCAAAATGTTTTCTTGTAAGGCTGTAAACACCTACTGTTTGGGCCCTTTTACTCACAGTTACATTTTACTTTTCCTTCCCACCCTCTTTTAGTGTAAAAAGTGTGGCTCATGCTCTGCCTCCCCTCGTGCCACCTCCTTTCTCGCCCGTCAGACAGACAGAGACTTGGACCTTGAACATTCACTTGCTGAACGATGTCAAACACAAGAGATTCACTTCAAAAAGCTGTTGAAGAAAGCAGATACCCTGTTTTGTGGCCTAAGGGCTTCTCCCCACTGTTTCCCTGCCAGGGAACAGTGCTAATCCATGGCATTTGAAAGGGAAAAGAGATTTTAGAGGAACTGTGACAAAGCAGGAACTCAATTTATACATGCATTATTCCCCTCCAACTAATCTCCAAATGCCTTCCGTACAAAGTGCGTGCCTGATATCTCTACAGTCGGTAAAGCATCAGGGCTGATTTAATGAATTACTTGCTTTTAAAGCTCTGATTCGAAGCACGGAGATTCTGTGCAGTCATTCCCCCTAGTTTCACTGTTTATTTCAAAAGACGAATTCCGCACAGGCTGGTCGTATTCCTGAAAAGTTTTGCGTACATGGCTGCCATCGCGGCTCTCGGGACCACGCAGTTGGTGCAGAAGGCGGCCGGGGGTCCCGCCGGCCCCGCTCCCGCCTCAGTCACCGTGGCTGGGCTCGCCTCGGGCCCCTCCGAGCCCCGAGCAGCGCTGCGGAGGAGCCCGGGGGTGCTCGGGGCGCCGCGGTCCCGCACCTGCAGCTCGGTGCCCGCAGGGAGCAGCCGCGGCAGCCGCCCGCTCCCCCCGCACGCCGCCCCGGCACCGCGCCCCGCCGCTAAACCCGAGCCCCAATCTCCTCACAGCGATGCTGAGCGGATTACGGGCCGGGAGTTCGACGACTGCCTGCGCTCCCCAGAGCCGCCCTGCCCGCCCGCAGCCTCTCCGCGCTCCCCGCGGCAGCGGCAGCTCCCCCGGGCCGGGCCGGCGGCGGTGACCGGCCCCCGAGGACGCTCCCCCGCAGACGGCGGCATGCCCCGTCCCGGGGGGCGACCCGCGGGAGGGGGCTGACCCTTGCGTGAGGGGGCAGCGGCCGCCGAGCCCGGCGAGCAGA
>VZUI01053506.1:0-34552 GCA_013401135.1 Cettia cetti
CCCCGCACAGGGGGCGGCGGGGCCGGGGCGCGGCCCTGGGGCTGGGGGGTGGCGCTGGGGCTGGCGCTGGGGGTCCGGGCGGCGCCCGCGGGAGGCGAGTCTGAGAGCGGGCGGGAGGAGAAGCCGCCCCCGCGGGGTTTCGGCGCGGCCGTGGAGAGGAGCAGGGACCTGGTGCGGAGGATCAAGGTGCTGAGCGGGGGCACCGCTGCTGAGACAGTTGGGGCCAGCTTGATACAACCTGTGGAAGTGTGGCACAGTATGGGGTATCTGAGAACAAGGGGGGCCTTAAAGGCTCTAGGAAGGAGAGGCAAGAACCGTACGAGGAGTGGCCGAGGGCACTTTGTTCAGCCTGGAGGGGAGACCTCACTGCGGGCTGCAGCTTCCTCATGAGGGGAAGGGGAGGGGCAGGCACTGATCGCTGTGTTCTGTGACTAGGGAACACCAGGAAATTATGTCAGGAGAAGTTTAGGTGGATATTAGGAAAAGTTTTTTACTTAGAGGGTAGTCAGGCCCTGAGCAGGCTCCCCAGGGAAGTGGTGACGGCTCGCAAGCCTGAGAGCGTTTGAGCAAAGCTCTCAGGCTCAGGGTGCGATTCTTGGAGTTCCCCTGTGCTGGGCCGGGAGTTGGCCTCTAAGATCCCCGTAGGTCCCTTCCAACTCAGGATATTCTGTGATTCTGTTTAAAAAGCAGGTTGTAGTTACTTCGAAAATCCAGCTGAAGCTTCTTTGAAATCTTGCCTGATAGTAGGTGATGCAGTTTGCTGGTTGCATATTAACTGTATCATGTTGTTTCTTTTGCATGTTCTCTTCACTAATTTAACTGAATTATTAAAGCAAAAATACTACCTTGCTATTCTTGTTGGGTATGTTTTTCCCAATAGCTGAATTAAAATGTCAGCTTTGCAAAAGCAGTTTGTACCAGTTCAACCAAACTGGTACATAACGAAATTTCAACTATAATTTGACAACCATACACAGGTTTATTTGTAGGGGTTTTGTAGATTTTTCAGTTCAAGGGTTTGGGAGGAGGTGTTTTTTAACTGTAAAGATCCTTCTAAATGTCTTCTGTCCTTTTTTTTTTTTTCCTTTTTTTTTTTTTTTTTTTTTTTGGCAGGATGAAGCAGGAATCCCAGGTATATTAGTTGGAGTTTCTGTAGATGGAAAGGAAGTCTGGTCAGAAGGTTAGTATGTGGGAGTAGTAGTTGTGCATACTGTCAAGAACTGATGAACATTTAAAAAATGAACAATTCAAACAAACTAATCAGATTGGGATTTCATCTCCTTGATGCCCCATCTCTGAACATGAGTCAGAAAAGGGTGCTCAGGACACCTTCCTTGGTAAACATCAATAATTTCCAGGAATTCATAATTTGTTAACTTCCTGAATATGCTAGTATGTCTCAACAGTTAGATTGGAGATCTTTTCTTCCATTAATTTTTCAGATTAGCCTTTGAATGTACTCTGGACATAGAGCTGTGCAGTGGCCTGCTAGCAATGTATGTAGGAGGTGAAGAACTGTTCTCCCCACAGGAACTTCCTTAGGAGTCTAAGGAATAATGGCTCACCTTTGGTGACCTGTCCCCTGTTTGTGGGCTGAGTAAAATGTAGTTTTACTGGGAAGGTACTAGGATTTAACAGGTGTTATCCTTTCAGAAATTGCATTTAATTTTTCTGTTTACACAGTTTAGTTTTAAGTTGAGTCTGTTAGTATTTCTCATATCATGTAGACATTTGATGTTTTTAAAAAAAACCATCAAAATGTCTATCTGTTCTCAGAAACATTTTCTTGAGTTTCAAAAAACCCAGTTCTGGGTTGTTTGGGTCCCCTCCCTTCTCCTTGGGGGCAAAGCAGGAATGGTGTAAGTTGCATGTATTCTGTGACCACAGTACTAAACCTGTTTTCTTGCTGATGGGAACTGTGTGAGGTTTGGGGGGAACAGCAGCAGGCACTTGAGTAGCAATGATATAAGAGGAAGGGTCTTGGGCAAATGGCATGTCATCTGTTTTATTTCTTGTACTTTGTCAAGGTGTGGGGTTTTTCCCTGAACACTTCATTGTTAGACTACAGTTTTATATGGACAGAGGTGTGTTGCGTGCAGGCCTTTCTTGCACTGAAAACTGCAAATAGGCTATTGCTGCATTTTCTTGATTTTATGCTGCAGCATCACTTGCACTTTCTTCAAACCTGGCTCAAACTGAAGACTAGTTGGGTAGCTTGAAAACACCTTATTAATTCCAGCTCTTGCTACCAGACTTGTGGGTTGGTTACATAGGAAAACACTGTTACAGAGACTGTTAAACTGTATTTTAATTGAAGTCATGCTGAGTCATGTTGAAACATAGTAACACCTCAGTTTTGTGAAACCTTACAGTTTAGGTAATTGGTATGAATTTGTGAGTTCCTCTCTCTGTTTCTGTATCGATAAAATAAGACCCTTTACTGCTCAGCCATTAATTCACAACAATAACAGGAGTGTTTATGACTGTTGGTCAGTTATTTTATAGTCTAGTTTTTGGTCTCTTTGGGTTTTCTACACTGAATATTTTACTTCAGGAGGGTAAATTTTGGCTTAATCTTTAATCTCATTTGTCATTATGTTTGTTGTAGTCTTAATCAGCAACTTGGGATGCCATTGTCCAATCCAATGGGCTCTGATTAACTGCTACTACTACAGTAAAATGTTATTAAACTGAATTGAAGCAGGGGCTGGGATAGTCCAATGCTTCATATCCCAGTTTAGCTGGAGGAAAAATATTTTAAAGGGCCAGTAAATCTAATTCATTGTAATTAATTCAGCATGTCTCTGTGCAAAGGACTTAGCAGAGTGTTTTTATTTCCTTAAAGGTTTGGGCTATGCTGACGTAGAGAACCGTGTGGTGTGCAAGCCAGAGACCATCATGCGCATCGCCAGCATCAGCAAGTGTCTCACCATGATGGCTGTTGCTAAACTCTGGGAAGAGGGGAAACTGGATTTAGATGCTCCAGTGCAGAAATATGTCCCTGAATTTCCAGAAAAGGTCTACGAGGGTGAAAAGGTATGTAATTGTTTATTGGTAAAAGTTTTTTTAATTTTTTTTTCCTGTCACTATATAGCTATCTGTGCACAGGTGCCTGATCTGGACTTATTCCTACAAAACAACTCATAATCATTTAGACAAGTACTGATGTTTCCTGCTCAAAGAAGCAGGTTTGGATCTTCACTTTTATATCAAATGTGTAGTGTCCACATATATACTTTTTTCTTAATACTGTGTTTAATATGTGATATTTAAAAGGTGTTACACCACTGTCTGTTCTTTGTCATGGTGAATTTTTTTGTGATTTAGTGTTTGTCTTTAATGAAGAGAGCTTACATTATCCTGTCTACCTAGGTGACTATTACCACAAGAATGTTAGTTTCACACTTGAGTGGCATTCGTCACTATGAAAAAGATATTACGAAAGTAAAAGAAGAAAAGGAAAAGATAAACAGAGCACTTAAGCTAACAAAATCCCATCAGGATAAAGAACAGAAAGAAAAAGAAGGTAAAGGGATTGAAAAAACTGACTGTGTCAAACAGAAGAAAGAACATGATAGTGAGACAAAAAGCCGAAATTCAAAGCCTGGCAGGAACGACAAGGAGTTTGAACAGGAAGAGTATTATTTGAAGGAAAAATTTGAAAGTGTGATTGACTCACTGAAGATATTTAAAAACGATCCTTTATTCTTTAAACCAGGTGAGTTTCTATTAATGTAGAGCAAAACATGCTCTTCTGGTGAGAGTTTTGTTTCAAATAGTTTTACATGTAATGATGATAGCAGAGTCCAGTGATGAGTGTTTGTGTGGGGGTTTTGGTTTGTTTTGCTTCCCTCCCTTTTTTTTTCTTCACGTGCCCCATTAAAAGCTCAACAGAGAAGTATTTCATCTGTTCTGCACAAACCATCTGGTCGTGTAACATTTATATATAAGACTTTTCTCCCAAGAGCAGTAAGTAAGGCAGTTAGTGCTCTGAAACATAGAAGTTAGTGGATTTCTAAATGCTAAAGCAGAATATAATTCTGGTAACAAATTTGTATCTACAAAGTATTTTGTAAGCAGACTCCAACTGTTGCTGTAGTCATGTTCTGGGCCTTCTAGATAGGAACCAAAAGCAAAAAAATTTACTGAGGCACTAAATCAGACCTAAAAAAAAAATCTACAGAAAAAACATAGAATCACAGAATTACTGAAGTAGTTTGTTGTTGGGATTATTTGAATTAGGCCTAGAGATGATTTTGAGGAACTTGAGGTGCAAGTTTTAAACAAGTTAGGTTAAGGTAAATAAAATGCATTGCTGATAAACAGTAAATAAAGTGCATTTAAGGGGAGAGGGGTAGGAAGAGGGAGAAGTTAAACACTCACAGTCTTGGAGAGCTCTAGGAATCACTTCAAGCAGACCTGTCTTAACTGTAGGCACTTTAGCAGTTGCTCAATATGCAAATGTTTCATAGAAGGCATTAGCACAAGGATGAGATTTTTATAAAACGAAACATTGTTTTGTAAATAAATTCTATTCTCTTAAATAATATGTGTTGTGTTCATTATATGAACATGCATGCTTGTGTTCATATAATCTTTTGGGATATTCTAGAACTAGAAACACTGTACTAAAAGTGATGAATACCCTTGAAAAATGTGAGTACTGCTGTTGTTTTCCTTTCTCCAGGGTGTGGACACACAAGCAAGTCACGGTAGCTGAGCATCTTTTAAGCAGTAATTTTATGGCTTGTGTCAGCTTTTCAAATCCAGACATCCTTGTTAGACCTGATGTGGTAAATCTCATGGAAAGGATGTTAAATATCATTGTTGACATCTTGGCATGAAACCTTGCCATGCATAGAGAGCCCTGGAAGATTTTAGTGCTGTTCTCTTAACGGGATCTGTGTCTGCTGCAGTACAGAATTTCCTAGGCCAAGGATCAACAATGGTTGATTATTAATAGCTATATATATTTTATTTGCACTTATGATTCCATTTAAGCATCATGCAATTAACGTGGGGTTTTTTTCTCTTTCTCACTGTGTTTCTTCAAGGTAGTCAGTTCTTGTACTCAACATATGGCTTTACTCTCTTAAGTGCTGTTGTGGAGAGAGCTTCAGGACAAAAATTTACAGATTATATGCTGAAGATGTTTCGTGATTTGGATATGCTGTCAACTGTCCTAGATGACAATGAAGCAATGATATATAACAGAGCAAGGTAAACAGGAGAAGAACTCTTAATTTTTCCACAACAACTGTTGTCCTTTCAATTTTAATTAAGACAGCTGAATTAAGAATTTGTAATTTTTCTTTTCCCTGACATTTGAATGAAGTGTTGCATGTTACCTCAACATTACTCATGTAGCTGGTTCCAGGGTATAGGTTCTGTAATTAGCATGTAAAATTACAGAATATTTCTTGTTTTAAGTGTGAATATGGGAGGTGAGGGGAGTAACAGGGGTGACTTCAAAGTTTACATTTACTTTTGGTACACAGCTTTAGTGCTCTATTCTAAAATGCTTTGTGCTGGTGTTAATTTGCCTCAAAATTTCAGAGGCTCTCTGGCTGTAGGCTCAGGCTCGTCTGGATGATAGTGATGTTCTCATGGATTACCAACCTTGTACAGTCAAGGGTTTTTAGAACATGTTGCATGTTCATCCTTTTATAAACTGAAATATGGGAGGGACCAAAGAACTGTGTGTGTTATGCAAGACCTTAATGCTCCTTGCTTTGTTGTAGAGTATGGGAACCATAACAGGGCAGTGGGGGGAAATCAGCCATACATGGAAATTACTGTCTGAGAGCAGACACCTAAGCCTCAGAATTCTTTATGTTGTCCTTTAAAACACTTCATATCTAGTACAGGGATTTAAGAAAATATCTGTGTTGGCTGATCTATTTAGTTCTGTCACATCTCGTATTCGTATATTGTCTTTATTCTTAGTATATCCTAAGATTAAGCAGAAGGGTTAGTACTTTTATTGAAGTTAAACTTCTAACCTAAGAAGTCACCCTAATTTTTGTTTTTCTGTCTGAATTACTTGTTGATTTTTCTGCAACAAATGTATTTTAAAAATATATTTTAAAAAAGCTCTAAATGTTTGTGAGAACAAGTTAATAAAACAGGCTCAGTTTGCTCTTTTAAGGTAGGGCAGCTTAAAATCATTGTGCACAGTACATGAGAATGACAAGCTGCATTTTCTTGAATTTTAGGTGTTACATTTACAACAAAAAGGGACGGCTGGTAAATGCACCATACGTGGACAACTCTTACAAGTGGGCTGGTGGTGGCTTTCTGTCCTCAGTAGGTGACCTCCTGAAATTTGGAAATGCCTTGTTGTACAGTTACCAAGCCGGACAATTTAAAAACAGGAACGGCAAACTTCTTCCAGGGTACCTCAAGCCAGGCACAGTTGCAATGATGTGGACCCCAGTGCCAAAAACAGAAGTGTCCTGGGACAGGGATGGTAAATACGCCATGGCTTGGGCTGTGGTAGAGAAAAAGCAACAGTATGGCTGCTGCAGACGGCAGAGACACTACGCATCCCACACCGGGGGCGCCGTGGGGGCCAGCAGCGTCCTCCTCATCCTGCCTGAAGAGCTGCACCCTGAAGCTCCGGGTCCTTGGCCAGTGGCACCCCCCAGAGGAGTCATTGTCACCATTATCTGCAATATGCAATCGGTTTCACTCAACAGCACTGCCTTAAAGATCGCAAGGGAATTCGATAAAGAAAAGCAGGCACAGTGTACAGACTAAAGATGTGTGTGGCTGAACTCACTGGACTGAAAAACAAAGGGAGAAGGGTGTAATTGCACCTCAAGTTCACTAAGAATATGGGAAGAAAAAGCATAAACCATTCACTTAATTAACCTCTGCTAGTGGTGCTAAACTTATGTCTAACTGGAATTCATCTCTCAGGGAAGTTCCTAACTTACACAAAATGAGAATGTAACAGTCAAAGGTGACTTTCTGTAGTACCTGTGTAAATTGCCATGATATTAGCAGGTTATTTTTACCAACTTGTGAAACACTTGATCAAGATTTTTTTTTTTTTTTTTTTTTTTGTGCACTAAGAAGTAGAAATTATTTACCTTGAATGTTAAACTTGTGAAAACGTCCACATCTTGATTTGAGCACACAAATATGTTGCTTGTTTTTCTCACAGTTCCAGTCTGCCAAAACTATTCAGTATTACTTTTTAATGAAAAAGTGTGTCACCATTGCTTTTTGTTTTCACATACCACTTCCTTTATTTTCCTAAAAAAACAACAAAATCCAAACCTTGAAGCTACCTCCAGAATGCAGATTTATACCAGAAGCAGGCTTTTATCAGAGCTGTGGATTAAGAGCTAGGAAAGGATGAATCTAGAGCAATGTAAGTAAAAATCATTTTGTTATTTCGATGTTCTGTCATCCATTTTGACTGGACACAGAGACTGTGTGAAATTAGTTTACTGTGCAATAAAGGTATTATTTTTAGAGTCAAATCCACCCAAACAGCAGAATGTCCACTGCCTTTCTCTGGACATGTTCCAGCTCCTCAATGTCTTTCTTGAAGTGAGGGGCCCAGAGCTGGATGCAGGACTAGAGGTGTGAGATTTTCTAATCTTCAGTTTTATAATGGGAATAAAGTAGCATCTGAAGAGTCCATTTTATATCTTTCACAATGGCATGGAAGATCTCTGTCATCTCAAAGATTTACCCCCCTGCAGTTACATTAGACAGTATTTCCAGGCTGAGACAAAACAGAAGCATCTTTCAGGAAAGGTTTCAATGCTTCCTTTCCTGCACTGCTTAGCAGCTCTGCTTCTCTGACTTTAAGGAGCAAGATGTCTTGGATGGCAGCTAGCAGAATATAGCCCTACCTGCCTCCTTCCCAAACTAATGCATTTAGTATTATCTTCATAGTTGTTACCTGCCCTGTGATGATACAGCATGCTGCCATCTCTGTTCCCACTATGCCTATGGTAATATTTATTACCCAGGACCAAAAAACTGGGAAATTTAGGATTTTGAGGGGTCAGTGTTTTGTCTACATTTTTAGTTGCAGCTAGTAAAGACTAGTTTAGTATACTCTTCATAAATATAATCATTGTTGTACCTTAAAAATTGTTTGCTTGGGGTTTCTGGCCTACTCACCAAAAATTCACTTTTTTATTCATTAGTAATGTATTGTCTTTATCTCAAGAGTATCCAATCAGTGGAAACAACAGAGAGAATCCTTTTGAATGAACTTTCATTGGTCAGACAATAAATAATCTCCTCTTCCTCTGAAGCCTTTGGTTTTGTCTGACAGTTCCAATATAGAAGTACTGGAGTTCTCCCCCCAGTCTTGAGCACCTGCTAGCTGGGGAAACAGCAGAAGTCAGTGCTAGTTTTAGACAGGGAATGAGAAAAAGCACTTCTGGTTTTGTGTTGAGCATCTGAATAGAAATAGACCAAACACAATGTTTTAAATACAGAAAGTCTGAAAAGTAACACTTATTTTAGGATTTTTAATGTGATACACCTGTTTTGCAAATGGTTGTTTTTTTTTTTTTTGCATACTTGAGAGAAAACTAGTTTCACTTGCTAACTGTTTTGTGTGGATTTAGGCCAAGATTGAGAATGTAGAAGGTGTAGGTTTACTGTTATGCTTGTTTGCATATGACCAAACATTAACAAATGTAAATATTTGAAGTATGTAGGAAAATGAATAAGGGTAAAAACTAAGGCATTGCTAATACCACGATATTAATGCCAGTGTCTCACTCCCCACATAGAATATGTTTAGCCACCAATTTTTTATTTGCACACCATGTTCTTTATATTTGATCTCCTGTAACTTAAGGCTTTTAAAAAGCCTCTGATGTAACATGTGCAGTACTGGAGATGCTCTGATGTCTACATTTCATCTTCTAGTACCTGGAACAAAATGGGTCCCTGACAGTCCCTGCTTTGGTATTAATCATGACTTATCTTTTAGGGTAGAGAAGGCAGAGATATGAGAAACTAGGAATCTATCTAGCTTAGCATATGCATTCAGGTCACAGTTAATATTGCTACTTTGATCTTTGTTCTAAAACCAGTAATTTGATGGGCTGGCATTGTATGTGGGAAACTGGGCAATTCAGAGCAGCTTTCATGATAAACTTACTTGTGAGTGAACCTTTGTTGTGAGTGGCACCGACATAAACCCCTGCTCTTCTTAGAGGGCATGTGTATTCCACTGGTACACCTGTTTCTGTATCAAACACCTCCTTCTGCATATGGTAATTACATGCTTGAAATAACTAAAATAAAACTTACCTTGCAAATGCAACAAAGTGTAGAATCAGGTTTTTGGTTTATTTTAATGACTAGACATGTATGAGTTTTCAAAGTCATAAAAAGAATACCAGTTCACTCGAAAATCAGACCAATTATTAGCTCACCAAGATACCTGATATTTTTAAAGAGATGTTGGTATATAACTTGAGATATTATTCAGTCAAACAAGATATATGTAAGATTTTGTTTTACTATTTTCTCATGGTTGAAAACAAAATCCATTTTTACCAGCTATTTAGAGAGGCATGGCTTTCAAAAACTAATTAAACCTTTTTCCTGACTGCAAGAAGGCAATTATTTAATGACAGTATTTAATACTAACAATATGCATAGGTTTGCTGTACTAGTGCCTAGATACCATTCACAGCTCTTAATGTAGTTCCATGCCTTACAATTGCTTATATGCCAGTTGCCTTCTCTATACTGAATGTTTTCAGTGCTTTGCAAAGGACTACTTTTTTTTTTTTTTTTTTTAATAGAAATGTCAGTTTAGAATACCAAGTGCAGTCTTGAGATCAAATTAACAGGAGGGGAAATGCATGCATTCCAGAGAAACAGCTGAACATAGGTGAGTAGCTTCACATTTTTATTTATCACCATATTACCCAAAACGGGGAAGGGACTACAGCAACATTGAAAGCAAATGAGCCACTTTAAATCTTAGCTAGCTTTTGCAACCCTTGCAGTTACAGTAGCTGCAGTAATAAAATACACAAAATGCATCCTTAAAGCAGTTTCTGTCACTATATGCATTACACTGCTGTAGTTTATGATTAGCAAGGGGAAGGGTGCAGGAAGTCCAAGGTTTCTAGTGTTTAACATAAAATTATAAAAATAGAGCTCGGTTGTCTGCAAACTTACAGGAAAAACTTGCACTTCAGATCATTTATTGAAAAAGAGATTCCAGCAGATTAGTCAGCAGTAGCGTGTAATTTGTACAAAATCAACCATAATTACATTGCTGTTGTAACAGGAATTTTTAAACTGGTAAGGCTTTCAGGAACACAGATCCAAAAATCACATGCTGAACTGTTCAGTGTTGCTTTCTTCTAAATGAACAGCCTGCAAAGAAATCACATCAGTAGAGATATGAATAGTCCTTAAATTGTTAGACTGCCTTGAAAAATTGTCCATCCAATGTAAGTAGAAAAATTCATGGATTAAATTTAAATTTCAGGTATCACAAGAGGTGAAGATTTAGCACTGTTATACCAGTTATCTGTATATACATTATCAGTGTATCCCTTATTATTTATATGAAACAAATTTCCTTTAAGCCAGGGAGCTGCTTTACAGTAGGGTTGTTTAAAAACAAGCAGGCAAGCCATTAGTGACTAGCAGTGGCACAGAATTACCTTAGCCTGGCAAAAGTATCCTACTCCTTCGATGGTGCTTTTTAACACTAAACATAGCTCAGAGTTAAACAGCAGTATTCATTACATAAGCTGAAGGGAACAACAAGTCAGCTAAAATGAAGTGTGTTTGATGACAGTGTAGGTGTTTAGCTGCCTGGCATATGTGCACAGCCAGTTAAAAACAAAGAATCTGAAGAAAAAATCCGAATTCTAGGCCCATTAACCATGTTTCTACTAGCCAACACCAAGCAATTTGCAAAATCAGTGTTCCAGTATCACTTTCCAAAATCAAAGCTAGAATCTTTGCAGGCTATAAATGCATTTATATAAGTGCAATATTTAGGTTGTGTAACATTGCCCTTACCTTCTGTGAGCCTGGCTTTGCCCCCAGTTGGCTGACACAGGACAGTTGAGCACCCTACACACAGAACTACTGTCTGAGCATGGCTGAAGACAGTGGTGATCTTGTAGCATCCTGAAAAAGAGCATTATGAAACCTTCCATTGGGTATTTCCAGCATCATTTATGTGTTAGCTGAATCAGGAACTCTAAATACACCTGTCCAAAATGCATCTATATTTCACTACACAACACACCAAGCCAAATGAAGCAAACCATTGTACTCTCAAGTGCTTGCCATTATTTAATGCATAGGAAAGCAAGTTAGGTAACAGAAACTGGTATGAGTCCCATATGAAATCAACAGACCCTGCTGGCTGACAAGCCCTAATTTGCCTCTCATATCTCCTGCAAAGAAGTTCAGCAGTTCTAGATTAGCCTTCTCTGCAGAACAGAAGAACCCATGTAGCTGGAGAAATATTTGACTTGTAACAGTAGAACACTGCTGTTGACAAAGTCTGGCAGCTGGGAATATAAATACTGCTGTTACAATCTGTGTTTGCTTTCTGTTTAATAATTGGTACATGTAAGGCTTGGTTACATTCTATAAAACTAACATCATATTTAAATGGAAAGACTTGCACAGAACCACTGATTCCCTATGCAATGCTTTTGTCTCCAACTTATAAATTCTATGACTTAAGAAAGAATGTATTCACTCATACATGGCTTAAGAATGGGATTTTCACTGCTTTTCAATTTTCTCCCCTGAAAAGTACTTTTAATTAGCCAAGAGGTATTTTTGGAGGGAGAAAACATGTAAAGGATTTAGTGTGGATGTGGATATACAAAATAAATAGGTAAAGGTGAGCAGAGATTGCATTTTCAGCACATGTGGAACAGAAAGCTAAGACAGAATATATGCTGTGAGGAGGGTCCTGTGACAAAAGGTCTGCTTGGTAGGGAGAAGTGCTATTTGACAGAGTAACAAATGTCTGTAAGTCTCAAAGAGAAACTGTACAAACCTTTGTTTTTGAAAAGCTGTTAACAGCTAAAATTCAATCACAGCAAATTTTGGTTTTCCTCTATTGAATGTGAACTTCCAGGTTGATGAGCTTTTAACATTTGTGGGTTTAGCAGGGAAACGAGCCAAACCCATTTGAGTATGTAGGTAGAAACTTCCAATTCCACTGACCCAGGGACACATAAGGCCATCTGCTGTTTTCAGTGCCTTGTGCATAGGATTCTGTCATTAGTGAAGCTCTCCTGCTCTGCTCTATATATCCCTCAAACACAAAAAACAATTAACCCAACAATAATGAAGATAACCAGTGACCTATGGGGCTATGTTGACACTAACTTTATCACGGTGTATGCATTCATGTAGACTGGTTTGAAGAAAGCGTAGAAAAACCCCCAAAACCCCAGAAGCTTACCCTTCAAGCCTGCATTTGTTTAAAAGCAACCACACTTTACTTTCAAGCTGTTTAAATTAATTTACTTCACCTTCAGAAGGAATGCAATATCTCAGAGCTTCTTTGGCTACCAAGAAAGAATAAGATGATAAGAAAACCTGAGTACATGAACAATTCCCTGCTTCTAAGTCAGGAAGATCACTATTGTAAGTGTTTTCTTACTGCTAAAATTTTCTTCTGCTGCAGCAGTTTCTAGGAAGTTACCACACTGGGCAATATGGATGTAACTGTGCTGAATAAAAAGGCTGTTCACTGGTAATGCACATCCCTGTAATGGTGCTAGAAAATCCCACAGTTTAGTTTACAAAAGAGAAATTGATTATACAAATGTCTCTGAGCAAAAGCAGTGAAGATCTATGAAAAGTGGACACAGGCAACATCTTATAACCCTTGTATATGAGCTAGATGGAAGCTTAGTTCTTAGCAGCAACATGAAAAAAGGCTGTTGTGTATGATTTACTCTCCATGTATGTGTGCAGTACCCCTGGATATATTCTTGTCAAAAGTTTTTCCAGTTGCTCTTCCAGAACTAACTTACAGAAGGAGGAAAACAGTGTTGGTTTCTGTTTGAAACTTGTGTAATGGACGCTTAAAGGCATCCATTTAATCTCACTTTTTATACATGCGAATCTGGGAGGTTGGGTTTTTCTCTACTTGCAAGGGTTTTATAAAGGAAAAAACCCAACTAAAGAAGCCCTCATGCCAGAACCTCCAGAAAAGTCTGATTTTTGTTTACATTAACGTTATCCAAACATGGAAAACACTTAAGTTGTTAGAAAACCCAAAGCAATATACGAACCCTTTTCTCTACAGATTAGATGAACCAAACTCAGCTAAAAAAAAAAATAATAAACAACCGTTATATGAACAGAGCACAAAATTGGTTTTGTTCCTTCCGCAACGTATGAACATTTTAAATATTTACCTGGACATTTTACATCCATAAAGTAGGAGTTTGGGCTCTGCACAAGACGTTTCTTTTTGTGCTTTCTCTTCTCATCCTCTAAGGAGGGATGCACGAGGTCTTTGGCCAGCTGGGTGGGGCGAGAGGAAAAGCGCACTGCGCGTTACGCGGCCGTACGGGAGCGGGGCTGGCGCCCCGGGGCTGCTCCGAGCGCGGCCGGGGCCGCAGGGCCGGGCCCCGCCAGCGCCTTCGGGGCCGCCTGCGGGTCCCGACGGCTGCCGGGGCCGGGAGCAGCGCGGAGCCCGAGCGGCCGCAGCGCCCGCCGGACACCCAGGCCGGTGGCGTCCGCTCCGCTCCGTTCCCCCCCCCCCCCCCCNNNAGAGACCGTAAACAACTCACAGGCATGTCCGCCGCCGGGCCGGGCCGCCCCTTCCGCGCGCTCCCGCCCGGGGCCGCGCCTGAGCCGCGCACCGGGGGCGGGACCGCGCCCGCTGCAAAACAGCTGCACGTGGGGCTGCGACACGCCCGCAGCGAGAACGGACGGCTTCTTCAGCTTCTAAATGCCGCTTAGCAGTGCATCGACCTCACACTAGATGCTGGGTAAATCACCGCTCATATGGCCCGGAATCATAGAATTGTTAGGGTTGGAGATCATCCAGGCAGGGTCACCTAGAGCAGGTGATGCAGGAACGTGTCCAGGTGGGTTTGGGATGTCTCCAGAGAGGGAGACTCCACAATCTCCCTGGGAAGCTCTTCCAGTGCTCTGCCACCCTACACATGGATTCTTCCACATGCTGAGATGAAACCTTTTGTGGTTTAGTTTATGGCTCCTCTGCCCATCTCTGGGTACCACTGACAGAAGTCTGGCACAATCCTCTTAGCACTCACCTTGAAGATATTTAAATGCATTCATTAGATCCCCTCTCAGTCTTTTCTACTCTAAACCGGCCCAGCTCCCGCTGGCTTTCCTCTTAAGACAGATGCTCCAGATGCCTCCGTCATCTTTGTGGGCCTCAACAGGACCCTCTCCCTGTCTTTCTTGTTCTGAGGAACCCAGAACTGAAGATATGTATGTTCTTTCATAGTAAATTATACATTGCATGAAGTTGTAGCTGTGGGCATATTCTTTTGCAGTTTCCCACCCCAGTCAAAAAGAAGGCAGAAGAATTTCTGTTAGTTATCATTCATGTGCTTAAATCAATTTAGAGAACTTATATTCCAGATAGTGTAAATTTTAAAAAAATCAGTATTTTTTTCTTTTTTTTTTTTTTAGTAAGAGGCTGAGTGCTTTTTCTGTAAGTCAGTAATCACAAATATAATCTATAAAATCACATGTATCTATCCTGGAACATCTAAAAGTGTAGTTCAATAGAAATCCTCCTGGTGGCACAACAGACCTTACAAAAATCACTTGGTATGAAGTCTTCCCAAAAGTCCAACGGGAACATGTCAGGACACTGTCCGAGAGGAAACCGATGTATTTGCAAAAATTTTTTGAAAAGTTTGCCATGAGCACAAGTGAGGATGTAATTTTAAAGAAGCATATCATTCTGACAACAATATTCTCAGGGCTGGGCTTGGTCTCTCCAGTGCTGACACTATAACAACTTTCAAAACACTTTCCACCCCAAACTCTTATATTATTCTACCAGAATAACCCCAAGCCATTATATTGGTTTTCCTCTTCTCACTGTCACAGCCTTGTAACACTGTAATGCTGTGTTATCAGTTTTTCCTTATGCTGCTGTGGTGATGACACACAGATAGAGGTATTTTGGAAGTATTTCTTGTTGTGTCATGGGGAATTTAATAGGAAGGGCTCTGACTCATACTTTCCTCTGCATGCTGTCCTGTGAAGTTAAGAACATAAACCAGTTACCAGCAGAGTGAGTTCTTGTGTCTTAGCTGTTCCTACTACCTTCCTGTCCTTTTCAAATGCATGTTATTTATGTGTAAGCAGAGTGGAAAGAGAATAATCGTTTAAGGCTTTTGATACAGTATATGAAGGAGAATTATATTTTTCTGTGTTAAATAAAATGCCTTCACCATGTACAAAGCACCACTTACAATAAAATAGAACTTCTTAAGTGTCACCCTTCTTCACCTCTTCCTCCTAGCTTTCCCTTAGAGGTTTTTCCTGCAAAGAGCCTCTGGTGCCTGAGGAAGACTTTGGAGTCACATTAGAGATTGGCTTCGGTGGAAGGAAGGGCACACAGGATGATCTGAAAACAGGATGTGTTTTGGACACATTCCTCTGGTTCTCTATTTTGGTTTTGATTGTAGATTCATTTCCTTTTTGTAACAGCCTGTAGTTCAGTGACCTGCTGTATGAGTCAATTCTAATGCATTACCTTTAATCTTACAATTGAAGCTTTTTATGAAGTGTACTCTTCAGAAAACAGAAATGCAGCATGGTGTTAAGTGTCAGCAAGGAGAGAAATGCTGTCTGTACAACAGTGGCTTGGCTACTGATACACAGATAGATTTAGGTCTAGGAGAACAACTTCCTCCTTCCAGCCTTCTCCCAGCAAGCAAGGACTTTGATCCCATTTTAAAGAAAAATACAAGAAACTTTATCTGTTTGCTAGAATGACAACAGAAAAAAATCCAAAAGCTGATCTGGAAATGTCTTAAAACAACATAATGACAGTTGGGTTTTTTCCTGCATTGCGAGTGTCAGGCTCATGTGTTTGAAAGCTGAATCTGTCTCTGAGGACATGCATTGTGGTGGGCTCCTGCTGGGCTGGGACAGCCTACAAGCCCTCACTGTGATGAGCACCTGCTGTTCCTGCTTTTTTCTGCTCCATTTGTGGTCTTCTGCACCTGAATTTGGGTAGCTCCTTAGGATTTGCTATCCGACACCATCTGATGGCTTTGGGGAGGTTTTACTACAGAACCTTGGCCTGACCTGCCTGTGGGCACTGACAAAGAGTGTAGTGAATGATTTTAAAAACCCCAAATCACCCTACTAATGCTTATAGTGGTTGTCTAGAATACTAAGATGGGGATGGGTGTCTCTGTAATACTATTGTTAAGAGCATTTAGATTTCTTTTCACTAACCACTTTTAAGCTGCACTCCAAATAAGTTCACTTCAAGTGGTATGTTTGATCCAGAATGTGACCTGCCTGTGGTCTTGGCTAGACTGCAGAATAAGTTTTAATTGATTTTAAACTAATGGTATAAAATGTGGCATATAATAATTTGGTTTAAATATGCTTGTGCTCAGATAGTTTAGATTAGCAGTGGAAACTGAAGAAAGTCCACTTTCAGATTTTACAGATAAGAATCTTACAGTGTTTTTTCCTTCTGGAACTGAACTGCACATACTTCATGTAATTTTTTTCCCCAATAATGACTTCATTTAACCTCTTCTATATAAAGTTCTGCAGTATATCCACATGGAAAAATCCATACATTTAGATCACTATAGTAAAGGAGAGTACTGTTCTACAAAGAACATTAAACCAATGCATTGATCTTAAAACTAGCAGTTAAAAGCAGGACATATCAACCTATCAAGTGCAGTAAGACAAAGTGTAGAATGAGCACAGAAGTATCTACCTTAAGTGAAAGACTTATTTACTGGAAACAGGGAATAAGTGACTTTTTTAAAGGAGTGTCACATCATGGTCATCTGCAGTAATGAATTCCAGAGGCACCTGCCAGAGTTGTTAGAGATATGCATCGAAAATATTATTATATTGGGTAGCAGAGTTCAAAAGCTAAGGAGCAAAGCTCATGTTAATGACTTGTGGTTAGGTGGCACTCAGGGCAGAACTGCCTTGTAAGATTATTGTTTGTAGGACTTGGACCTGTTGATTCCAGTTAGTGCCAAAATAACAGGATCTTAGTTCTACCAACATGTTTTAAACTCGGGGCTTTTTTAAACTTTGTACTTAAGCAATTAAGATGCAGAATTTACTACAATTTTGTGTGCACTGAGCAGAAGAGCTTCATGGAAGACAGATTTTCACACAGTTTTCTTCTTACCTAACCAGTCACACCTTTGAAGTAAAGGGGGGGAAAGGATCTTTGAAAGCTAAAAGTATGCCTATTATTAAAGAAATTAAAGCTAAAAGGATGCCTATTATTAAAGAAATTAAAAATCAGAGTGGGAATGTAGCAATATAATCTGTTTTTTTCTTTAAAATGTAGGTGTTGGTAAACAAGTGTTTTCTGTCATTTTTAATGTGCATGTAAAGATTTTTGAACTTCGTACATATGATTAGAGGTAGTCACTACATTTTGCTATTCCTATTTGTTCCTTTCTTAAATTGAGAGCTTTAACAGATGCACTTTACCTACACCCCAGTGACTAATGGAATTCTGTCACACCTTGATTAGGAGTCACCTGTTTGTTGGATGAGCTTGAGCTATGGTACTGATCTCCTTTTATGACCAGATGACCTGCCTAGTGGGTGAGGGAAAGGCTGTGCAGTCTGCCTGGGCTTCAGTAAAGCCTTTGGCACTGTCTCCCACAGCAGTCTTCTGGAGAAGCTGGCAGCCCATGGCTTGGACAGGTGCACTCTTTGCTGGGTTAAAAACTGTCTGGCTGTCTGGGCCCAGACATGGTGGTGAACGGTGCCACATCCAGTTGGGATCAGTCTTTGGTGGTGTTTCCCAGGGATGAGTACTGGGCTCAGTCCTTTTCGAGGTCTGTATTGATGATCTGGATGACAGGATTGAGGGCACCCTTAGGAAGTTCATGGATGACACAAAGATGGATGGGAGTGTGGATCTCCTGGAGGATCAAAGTCTCTGCAGAGAGATCAGGACAGGCTGGATCTAGGTGCCAAGGCCAACTGCAGGAAGTTCAACAAGGCCAGGTGCTGAGTCCTGTCCTCGGGTCACAACAACCCCCTGCATCACCACAGGCTGGGGCAGAGGGGGGAAAGCTGCCCAGCAGAAGAGAACCTGGGAGTGCTGGGTGACAGTGGCTCAGCGTGAGCCCAGGTGTGCTGTAGCAGCAATGGTGTGTCCACCAGGACCAGGGCAGTGACCATCCCCCTGTGCTGGGGGACACGTCCAGTGGGCTCCTCAATTCAGGAAAGACACCAAAGTGCTGGAGTGAGTCCAAAGAAGGATAACAGCAGTGGGAAGGGTCTGGAGCACAAGTCTGATGAGGAACAGGTGAGGGAGCTGGGGGTGTTTAGCCTGGAGAGAAGGAGGCTCAGGAGTGAACTTATCACTTTCTGCAACTACTGAAAGGAGGGTGTAGTCGGAGGCTCTTCCCCCAGGGAGCAAGTGACAGGATGAGAGGACATGGCCTCAAGCTGCTCCAGGGCAGGTTTAGGTTGGACATTGGGAAGAATTTCTTCACAGAAACAGTGATTAGACATTGGAATGGGCTGCCCAGGGAGGTGACAGAGTCATTATCCCTGGAAGTGTTGAGGGAAGGACTGGAGATGGCACTTTGTGCTCTGGCTTAGTTGACAAGGTGGTGTTGGTCAAAGGTTGGACTCAATGATTTCAGAGGTCTTTTCAAATCTTAATTATTCTGTAATTCTATTCAGGCAAAATGGTAGGGTAGTAATTTAGGGATTGTAAAAGGTTTTAAAATTCTGCTTTTTTGAAATGTACAAAACAGAATCAAACTGTTACAGTCCCATCTGCTTTCACATAGTAACAAAAGGTAGTTTCAGATCTCTTCTATTTCCTACATGTTGAGTGTTCCCCTCAGTTGTTCTCCCATGCAAGAAAAGAATTGTTGATCTATTTGATTGTAATGCAATATCAACCAAATGTTAACTTTTCCAATTTGGTGTAATAATGAAGACTGGGTTCCAAGGTGTTTTCATGGAACAGCTATCAGGGAGGTGTGGCAATTGAACCTTAACAGCTTTGATAGTACTCCTCAAAGTTTTACTAATATATTACATACAATATATAACATAATTGAACAGAATTACAGGGTTTTTTCATATTCTAGAAAATAAAGAAATGCAATTTAATTTTTATATTTTGTTTTTTATAGTTCATGGCTAAGTAAACATCTGTCCCTTGAATGTGGCAAACTGGCACTTTTCCAAATCAGAACAGAACACACCATTGCAAAGCACCAGTGTAATTGAGGAGGGAAGTAATTTGCATTATTTTTCTATAAAAATACTCTTGAGTAACAGATGGCGATAGCAAACATATTGCTCCAGAGACATATGAAAGCCTACGTGTTCCATAAAACTCAAGAGTGAATATTAACCCCAAATTCTCTCTTCAATGTTGAAATGTGTTTGTGTAGTAATCTTCAGCATGGCCATAATTACAGTACACAGCAACTCATGTCTCTGAAAGTACAGCTACAGGAAAAGAGAGTAGGTTTTCACTTGCAGTTTCCTATAATCCAATTATTCATGTTAGACTGAAATAATTAACCAATTTGGTCTGACTGCTTCAGTGCCAGGTTGCCATTATAATTTATAAACTCAATTATTGTAATAAGTAGTGTAACAACTCATCTTAACATTTAAAACGCCTGACTGCTAATTATACAGTAGAAAAATGATCCAAGCAGCCATCTTTCCAAATTCTGACCTGAACTAGGCAGAGGTCCTCAGGGTGTTAAAAAAAAAACAAAACAAAAAGCCCCTGGCAATTCCCCCCATCCTTGTTTTGCAGCTTTCATTCTCTTCTATCAGGTGATATCCTGTTCTATCCAGAGGTCTCAATCAAACAATTATTATAAATAAGAATGTTTTTCACTCGAATTATGATGAGGCACAAAAATGTATAGATACAAAATTAGATTTTGTTCCAATTGACTGGAAGTTAGATTAGTATCCATGACAAGCTCTTACTGAATTCACCTTGTACAGGGTTTTACATCACATCTGTCAATGGATTTTTCATAATTAGCTACCACAAACATATCAGCTGGGAATACCACCAAACTGAGACCCTTAACAGGAAAATTTTGGATAATTAATAACTAATAAAAGGAGCAGAATACCTTTTGTTTTTTCAAGGATTATAATGGCTGAAGGTATTTGTTAAGAGTGATTCCTCAGTGCACAGGCATCAGACTAGCTTAGTCCTATTTCACCCCCTTAAATTGTTGTTTAATGTCATGAGGTGATTTCTTGTGTGCTTGCAGGAGGCTAACCATGAATGAGAGAACTTTCATATTCAAAACTAATTTTGTTTGATTCTCTATTGAACTCAGCATAAATATTTGCCAAGTTAACACACATACAGAAAAACAAACCCAAAAGTGAGAAAGGATCTTTTACAGTAGGCTGGGTTATAACTAGTAGAAATTTTAATGATTTGGGGAAATCTTTTTCCTGTTTTTGCTAAGAGGGAACTGAGAACTGGTCTAGTGATTTATAGTGTTAGAGAGTTCTGTTTATAGCTTGTCTGAAGGCTACAATTTTTAAATTAAATTAAAGCAGTAAGTCCTTGTTGTCATTTTGAAGTGTTTCAGTAGTGCTATTTATTTTTATAGTGCCTGTGTTATCCTGTGGGGAACACACTATAATAAATACATAATGAGGCTGCCTCACACCAAGAGATTATTAGTGGAAAAAAGATGGGAGAAAGCATTTGAACTCTTCTAGAGCAGATACCCTGTTACAGAATACTCCCGTCTCCAGTGTTACGTGAGACAGCGTGGAAGTAATTTTTGTGTTGTGTGCACAAGTTTGTTTTTGACATGCCCAGGGCAACACGCAAAACTTCTGAGGTCACACATTAGACTCACTTACTGGTGACGTGAGAGCATTATGCCATTACTTAGCCTGCCATTTGAGCACATAACTACATGACTCTTCTTTCAACTCCTTCTAGGTCCGAGAGAGAACTGAGCGCGGCGGGACGCGGCCAGGCGATGGCGCAGGGACGGCACGGCCCGAGACGTCCCTGAGCGAGCGGCGGGCCCGCGGACCACAGCCCCCGTCGGGCCCGGCGGTTCCGGCGCCGTGACGTGCCCGGGGGCCGCCTCCGCCCGCCTCCCTTCGCTTCCCCTCCCTTCCCTGCGCTTCCCGGCCCTGCCGCCCGAGTCCCGCCCTCCTTCCGTCCCGCGTTCGCCCCCTCCTGCTGCGGCGGCGAGCCGAGCCCAGGCGAAGATGGCGAAGACTTACGACTATCTGTTCAAGCTGCTGCTGATCGGGGACTCGGGCGTGGGCAAGACCTGCCTGCTCTTTCGCTTCAGCGAGGACGCCTTCAACACCACCTTCATCTCCACCATCGGTGAGGGGCCGCGCCCACGGCCGGGCGTCGCCATCCCGGCGGGAGAGGGGTCCTGCCCGGGGCCGAGCGGGGCGGGAGGGAAGGAGGGAGAGAAGGGCGGGGGGCACCGCCCGTCTCGCCGCCCGGGGTCGGGGCCGCGGTCGGGCCGTGCCGGGCCCCGTGCGGGGCCGGGGGCAGCGGGTGATCGGCGTGGCAGCGCTCGGGAGGGATCGTCCGGCGGGGGAAAGTGCCGCGGGCCTGGCGGGGCCCGCAGGGTGCGAGCGGCTCCTGCAGCGGCCCCGGCACCTGCCCGAGGTGAGCGAGCGGCCGGGCCCGAGGCGGCGCCTCGCCGCCCGCGTTACCTAACCGGGACCGGGGCGGGGGGCGGCCGCCGGTCGTGCCCCGCGGCCCCGGCCGTTCAGCACCGCTGCAGTGGGCAAGGGGGTCTCCGATGGGGAAGAGGTGGGGGCGAGGGCGAGTGTCCCCGTTGCCAGGGAGACGGGTCAAGCGGCAGCTCCGGCAGCCGGGGCGCCCCCGGGCACCGAGCAGCGCTCCCGCCGGCCCTCGGCTCCGCGTAGGAGGCGGCGGGGATCGGCGGTGGGGGGAGGATGAGCCCGAGCCCGGGGTGGCTCCGGAGCGCCGTGAGTCCCGCTGCCCGCGGGGTTATGCGGGGACGTGCTCCAGGTGCTCGGCTGGCGGCGGCTCCGTGAAACATGGCTCTGCCGCCGCGCCACGGGCGCTGCAGGGCGGCTCGTTACTTGGTGCGAGCTGCGCTCCCGTGTACCGCGACCTGGAGCTACTCGTCTGACTGACAAAAAACAAGCTTTTGCTCCGCTCCGTCGTTTAAATATGCGAGAGCTCACAACTGCAAATGATCCGGGCGTCCTGACTGCTGGAACATTGTATCTGCAGCCCTCGCAGTTGAAAAGGTGCTGCTCGGGTGCTTGTAGCTGATGGTGGGGGAAGATTTGGTTCCCGGCACGAAATTTCCCGTTTGGTCGATCTGGAGCGATTCTGCGGAAGAAGCGCGGGTCCCTGCGATGCCGCGGGTTGCAGATGGCTCATTGCTGCCGCTCTCCCAGGCCATGGGTGCAGGGTGGATTCCGCCCGTGGAGCGAGCCCGGCTTGTCTGAGCGGGCTCTGGCGGAGTCGGAGTGACAGCTGATCATAGCTGTCACACCACACGCTGGGAAGCAGCGTGCTTGGCACTAGACACCACAATAAAATATGAAAGAAATGGAATTATGGTTTAAATAATACCAAGGGGAAATAAACTGCAGACGTTGATCATAGTAAATACTGTGACTACCGTTTCTAAAGCTTGTCGTGAATTTTCCCTATTTTGATGAGCTAGGAAAATATCTTAAAACGTTTCAAAAGCAAGTTGTGGTTAGCCTTATTTGAGTAAATGTTCATGGCAGCATTTGTTCAGTCGTGAAAAGATCAGGAGCAGACCCAGAGGCCACAATCCTGTTAACTGTAGCACATAGGGTAAAGGATTACTGTAGCCCTGCCAATTCGTTTTGATTCTTCCTCCGTGAAGCAGTTGGCAGGAGCAAGACCGCTGAGGCGTGTTCAATTCTTTGGAGTTTTTATCTGAAAACTGTATTTGTTAAGTAGATCCTACAGAAATCCAGTGATGTGCTGAATAAATAATACAGTTACCACAGATGCTAAAAAAACCACTCATATATAGCTACTCAGTCACATCTCTTTGTGTTATTCAAGTTTACAGATGATTACAGAGAAATTTTTCTTTACTTTGAAAGTACTCCAGAAAAACTCCTTTAATCTTTTGTCTGTTTTTCAGTCTGTGAATAATTTGACAGCATCTGTAAAGCACTTTACAGTTATTATGTACAAAGTACTACACTAGGTATGGGTATTCTCAGAGACTGTTAGAGAATAATAAGCTCTTGCTCACTAAAAATAATGCAGTTGTACCGAATAACATCTCTTAAGCACAAGATTTCTAATTTTTTTAGGTGCCTAGAGTGTTTATAAAAATATTGTGTTTTACTGTACATACAAGCAACAGAAAGTCCTGTTAATTACTATATAGGCATACATGGAGAAAATGTACATTTGGGCAGCTATTAAACTGGCAGATGGGGAAAGACTGTACTCCTAATATGTCAAGAGGGAAAGAAGTTGCCTTGGAGTTTCTTTGAAAATGGTCCAGTTAAATTGGCAGGTATACCTTACATTCAATTCCAAATGAGAGAAAATGCTGTAAGGGAAGGGAAGGGAATTTTAATACGTAAATTGAAGAGTTGTTTATTTAACACTTTGTAGCTCAGGGTGAACCACACAGAAGATGAGATTAACCACTGTTTTTACTGTCAGAAAACAATGGGATATTTTAAAAGTAAAGATGGCTACGCAGTAATTTAATTTATTATATATTTTTATGAAAGCAAGCTTGGAAATGACTGTGCTTCAAATTGACCCTGAATAAATAGTGTAGAATCTTCCTTTGGACAAGAAATATGAGATTCCCATGGATCTTCTAGTGGAGTTGTAACCTTTCTACAGTCTTCTCTTTAAGACAGGACATGAACAACTTTCTTTAAGATGGCAACTTCTGTTGAAAAGTCTGTGTATTGCTAATTATATAAGTGAATTTGACCTAGGATTTGAATTTGAACATACAAAGAAATTTGAGTAGCATCAAGGGGAGGTGGTTTTGTTTTGGTTTTTTTAATCTCTTTTTCTTAAGGGGAGCAATATCTTTTGATTATACAGTAAGAAGTATGGTTAGAAGATCAGTAGCACATGGAAAGTTATGTTTGCATGGGTCGTTTCTTCAGTCGGCACTTGCAAAGTAATGTAAGTGCAGTTTGAACAGAGAAAATACTGTGTTAATTTAAAAAATTACTTTTTTGTTGTCTGTTTTTGATTCAGAATGTCTTTTGCCTGAAAAGTCAGAAATTGATGTAATGTAGCTTCTGACACTGATGATCATCTTCTACAAAGCAGCAAAAAGGGATATATTTAATAAGAAATTAATGGCACTGCTGTGGTGTTTTTGATCGATTCTGCTGACTGGAATATGATGAACTTAATGGCCAAGAATGACAGTAATTTAATGTCACACTAGCATGGGAAAGTGATGATTATAAATTGAACTAGAAGTGGGAATTGGATTAAGTGAAAAATGAAATTAATTTAATGACTTGTGTGAGAACAGAGGACAGTTATTGGGAAAAACTAGCCAAACAAAAATATCTTGCAGTGTAATTACACTTACCTACAGCAACCACATATTTATCTCATTTTAATCCTTTTATTGAAAAAAAAGTTATCTTTCATTTTTCTTGTCCATTGAAGACTTTCCTGTGATACTTGCCAGAGTGTTCTCTGCTCTTAGAACTTCAATTACTCTTATTACCCTGTTTGCAGGAAGTGGAGGGAATCTTGTGTTTGAATTTTTGTATTTCTCTCCTTTGGAGATAGAGGAACAAACTTTTAGCCAAAAGGCTAAAAATTGCAAGATTTTCCTAAGAAATTGTTGAATTTTTAAAAACATGATTTTTAATTTTCGGAAGTTTATTCCCCACACAAAAAAAAAACCCCAAAACCACCCTCATATGACTAACTGGTAGAAGTAGTATATCCCCTCAAATTTCTTGAATTATCTGATGCTTGTACTTAGTAGTGAAAGACAGGATCCTTGACATAGTGATTTCTAAACCTTCACTTCTTTATGTTCTGATTTAGATGGCTTTTTGACTGCATATGAAATAAAAACGAGGTCTGCTGCTCTGGCATTCTGTGTGCATACTATATTGCATGACTTGCTTGTAGATGGGATGCTTTCCAAGAGATTTTTGAAATTTTACTATCAAATTCTGCTTGCTGAAAATAGGTAAAGAATAGAAGCCCTTCACAGGGTCTTGTAATTATTTTAATTAATTATTAAAAAAAAAAAAAAGGCACCTCATGTGTGGATTATGTGTGGATTTTGTCCTTGACTGAATTTTGGGCTTTGGACAATTAGAACCTTCAAATTGGGAAGAAACATACTTAGGAGACAATTTTTCGAGGGGCATTCCTGCTAAGCCTGAAGAAATTTCAGGGGCTAGAGACCAATCTGGGAGGTAGTTTCAAAAGATCAAAATGAAGCAATTATGCTGGAGTTTGATAGTTTGAACTGGGAGACCAGGAGAGCTGTGAAACTCCTGGTTCTGGGTGTTCCCGTGTGGACCAGCCGCCCTGAATCTGCCTGACCTTTATAGAAAGGGAAATGTCTGATGTAGGTCAGAAAGGAGCTGCAGCAGTTTCTTGTCTGTGTTCTAAATTCTAGAAAAATGATTTGTCAAGGTTTATTGGACATGTGTTTTAATTGCACTTTTAACTGTGGAAAAATTTGGACTAAGCTAAGATTCAACACTGAAGTCCAGACGTGCTGTGGACCTGCAGTGTTCATCTTCCTTTCTGGGGCAGGAGTTTTGCACAGACTAGGTACCTGAATTAGGAAACTTTTTGTGCTCCTTGCCATTAGTGGCAGTGAAGTCACTCAGGGCAGATAGCTTATGGGAACTGGGGCAGTACCAAGGGGTCTCTATGCACCCACATACACTGCTAGATCTTTGAAATACAGCTCTCTTTCGGCTTGAAACAAGAAAGCTGCTGAAGTGACATTCCAGTAGTGAATGCTGTGCACTCATGCTGGTTGGAAGCTATTGACCTTGATATTGGGAATTGGATATTTCCCTGTGATGAGAAAGCAATGAAATATGTAAACAATTCTGAGTAAAATAAATCAGAGGCTTCAGAACATCAATAATACTTGAGAATGCATGATTTTTTTTTTTCCTCTAAGTTAGGTGGCTACTCTCAGCAGTTACATAGGTAAAGAATTTTTTCTGCCAAAATTTCCATAGCAATATGCTGTAGCAGTTTAGAAGAGCTTTAATTGTCGGGTATGAGCTCTGTAGGGGGATAAATACTGTAAATATTTTGATTTGTCAGTACATGAAGGTTAAGGTTGTTCTGAAGACTGTCTTTTTCTACAACCATCTGTCTTTGTTTTTCCTGACAGGAATGATACATATGGTGGTGGTATTTGACAGTATAGATGTTGTAATGTTGGAGCGTAATTTACTTTTATGTTTTTCCTGAATGCTTTGATTGTTTAGGATAGATCTTAGGGTCATGGATTTTTCCCCTCTTTAGTCTAAACTCTTCAATTTTTTAACCCCTTGTGCCTCCAGAATAGCCTTTCATTCTAGTCTTCAGTAAGAAACCAGTTGGAAAAAATTCTCAGCATCACTAGTTTGGATTACAGGGGGGTTTTGTTTTGAAGCTGTCATATCTCAGAGTGATTGAGGTCCATTTCTGCACTGTTGATAAGGCTTGATTTCTGTCCTGTATATTCTGTTGTTTTTTTTAAGTGATTGCTTAAGTGAAAACAGCATTGCTTGGATTAATAACAAATTTTTAAGATGTGAGCAAGCTTATGGCCTTATTATGTCTGAAACATTTTCCGTCAGGTTTCACTTCAGGTCAAATAAAGTAAAAGGGCTACTGCCCTTTGTAAGCTAAACTGTGCCTCTGCCTGGCCTATCAAGACAAAACAGATAAAAACCTGTGGTTGAAGAAATGTCATCAGGATATGTGGAATGTATATTTTTCAGATTTATTTTTGAAATTTTCTAAAATTGGTCTTAATTTTTTTCCCCCTAACAGCTACATTTATAAGACAGTGTCTTTAATAGTAGTTTTTTCCTGATCTAATACAGATTTTGAAGTTATGTCTTTAAAGCAATAAGAAGGTTCTCCCTTTGAGGGGATATATCTTCTGTGGTTTTTCCTTTTCTCTGTTAGTTTTAAAAGCTCCCTTTCAGTCAGTGACCTATATTTTAGTTGCATAAAACAACAACAAAAAAAAGAAAGAACTTGAGGTGATGTTTTCAGAACAGAACTGGGACTTTGACTTTAGTGAACTGTGGAGATCAAAATCGAGGTCTCAAGAGCAAGGCTGAACTGAAGTGCTGCCTTCTTGTGGGGATAAAAGTACCTGTTTTGTGACTTTGGTGCATTCCTTAGCTGAACTTCCTTTTTTTCACTTTTTCTATTTGTGTAGAAAACTCAGACAAACAGGAAGGCAGCAGAAGTCCTTTCTGGCAGGGCCTTAGTGCTCAGCACTGCAGAGTGCGCTGGAGAGTGTGCCATGCCTCTGCTGTGCTGGGCTTCCCATCCTCGGTGAGGTCACATTAAAGTACACTGAGGATTTCTTGTGGTCTGTGGTGACTTTTGCATATAAATGCTGTATTTGCTTGTAGGGAAAGCATGTAGGAAATTGAATGATGGCAATGCAAGTGAAATCTTGTCCATTTGCACTTCATGTATGTGGCTGCATCCTCCAGACTCACTCACAGAATTGCAGAAACTTAGGTGTTGCTGAAATGTAAATAGAAGAACTATATGTGCTTTGCTTGCATACTGAGGAGGATAACTATGAATGGAGGTGAAACAGAAGTAGGAATTCAGCATTAGAGGGCAAGTCAAACTCCAAGTAGTAGTCAGTCGGTAGTCAGGGCTGGCTACCTAATACAGGAGGAAGCTCTCCTGGACAGGTGTGACTGGATCCTCAAGTATATATTCAGTTTGAATTATGCCCCCTCCCCTCCCCTCCCCTCCCTTCCCCTCCCTTCCCCTCCCTTCCCCTCCTTTAAGACCTTTGGATCACGTCCATCATGTATAATGGCATCAGATTTCATGTGTCACATATTTGGATGTAGATGACAGTAGATGAGAACAAGTCATACACAAAATTAGTCGAGTTTATATTCCTTGCAGCTGTTTGCATTTCCCCAGGATTCCCAATCCACTGTAGTGCAACTCTACCTTAAAGGCTGGAAAGCTGCTAGACAGGCTGTTTGAATTTACTGTCTTTGCTAATTAAAACTAACTCTTGCACTATGGATTTGCATTGATTTTTAGTGGTGTTGCTGGGTAGGTGAAGAGAATTAAGGCTCTAGTAGCAGAACCTTGTCAGTTGTAATTTGTAGCAGTTAAAGACATAAATACCTCCAGCTTTCCACCCTCCTCTGCAGAGCTGGAGGAGTAGAACAACTGCCTGCATTTTTGTCTGGTTGTAGGCTCTATTGTGCGATGTCAGTGTGGGATTGTACCATGACACAAGTGGCAACACAGTGTCACTTGTGCTCTGGGGCAATAATATGTGGCAGAGCATGGGGTGTACAGGGGGAGTCAAAGCATCTTCAGTGGCATAGGTTGATTCTGTGAATTACACATTATGTTTCTACATTTTGTCCTGTCGCTAGCTTGTGTACTTAGAGTGTTGAAAATTGTTGTTGGAAACCCAAGGAGTGAATTTTCATAGGCTGTGTCCTTACTTCCTGATATATTTATTCTTTGGTCCAGAGGGAGATTACTGTGTGATCACCAAATAACCTATAGCACACCAGATCAAGCCCTGAACACCTAAAAGAAAAAAAAAAAAAAAAAAAAAAAAAAGGGTAATATACAGGAATCTAAAGATATAAGAGAGAGAATGGTGAGTTTTGTTGTTTGTTTGGGGTTTTGCAACTTCGTTGGGTTTTTTTTGTTTGTTTGTTTTGTTTGATTTTTTTTTTCCTAAGCGAGTTGGTATAATCTGTGTGAGAAAAGAAAACTGTGAACAGAAGTGTGTCTTTTGCTTACACTCGAAGAAGGCACATAAGTCTAAACTCTTGTCCATTCTTTTCTAATTCAGCTTCTGCTCCTAATTAAAAACCAGAGATTAAAAATTATTTAACATCTTAATTTTAGGTATTTTTCCTTGAAACAGCAGTTTTTCTCCAAGTAAAGAAAAGTTGTGTCCTCGCACTAAGGAAGGCTAGGGAACTGTTGAAGAAAATCTTGAGCTGTAAATTCAGAACCTTCTATTCGAAGGGGAAAAAATCCTGTCTATCTGTTGTCAACTAAGGTTATTTTCCACCTGTTTATCTCGGTTACGCACATTTGAAATCTGTCAGAAGAACCAGACTTTATCAGAAAATTCCATCTAATGGGTTTATGACACCTTATGCATCTTGTTTTGACACAAGATGTTCTGCAGCTGTACTGGCTTGAGGTGCTCCTGATCCCTCTGCCCTCCTGCTGCAGCTTGTTGCTCTTGTGTTTGGCATCACTGTTTGTGGAGAGGTATTGGGAATTGGATCACCAGTGTGTCTCTTTGAGCTTTAAGAAAAAAATTAAAAAATCTCTCCCTGAAAATTAAAAAGCAGCCCCACATAAGTATCTCTTAGACTTTTAAACCAGGTCAGACAAAAGAAGGAAGTATAGAAGCCAGCAGTGCTGCTGAACTTGTACCCATTCTATCTTGAAAGAAAAGAAAGTTGCTTTGACCTATGATGAATAAATGCAGACTAGAGAAAGGCATGTAGACTGTGTTTAGTTTTCTTCCATATAGTCTGGGGTAAAAGATGTTAAAACAGTGGGTTTATTTAGCAATTTCTGGCACTGATTTGTAGTAAGCAAATGTTTACGCTGCAGCTTGCCATAAATAAACAGAAGGGTGTTTGGAAACCCTGACCAGCTTTTGTGTAGGAGAGAGCAGTCATAACAAACTGGTTCTGTGAGAAACTGAAAACAAATAAAAGATGGGCTGTTATTCATGGTTTGCAATGGCAGAAGAGACTGTGAACAAAAGAAGCAAGTAATTTTCAAATACTGGAAAAACATTGTTTGTGAACCTGGGATAAATTTCAGTAACATTTCATATTCTCCTGTTTTCAGTCTTTAGAAAATCTAAAGAAAAGAAGGGCAGATGATTTTAACCAACTCTAGCCTCAGAGAAGGGTGAAAGTCTTCAGCTGCATTGAGTACTGCTGTGAGTCTTTTGTATCTCCCCAAGATATTTCCAAGAACATTTGCTACCTGTTTCTGCACGTTAACAATCTTGCAGTCACTTAAAATGCTGTAATTAGCTAAAGAAAACAATTCTTTCAAAAATCCCATAACAAACCTTTTACAAACGTTTTCTTTTACTAAAGAAAACAATTCTTTCAAAAATCCCATAACAAACCTTTTACTGTGAGGAAAGTTCTTCTTTTAGTACTTAATGGGATTGTTACCTACTACAAAAAAGTGATTTTCCTTATTTTTTTGTGTTCTTGGGATTTTTTGAGTCTAACATTATGGTATAGAGTGATAGGTAGGCAATAGAGCATTTCCAGTTGGGTAGCTGAAGGATCGACTTAAGGGGTTTTTTTAAGTAGTTGTTAAATGATACCAAACCCCAAAATCAATATTCCATTTTTATTTTATACTGACACATAGTTTTGTGATTGAGTAATGTGTGAGTATCTTAGTAGCTGATAACTCATATTGACTTTTTTGTAACTTTTTTTGTGGTTTTCATGCAACCACAGCAATATACCAAAGAATCTCTAGCCTTAAAAGATAGACTAGACTCAGACTAGAAATGAAGTTGATGAAATGGTAATAAAAATCATGGCTAAGGCTGAACTTTTTTCTTAGTTATTCCCTGTGTGGAGTGAAAATGTGTCTTCAGCAGTCTCAGGGTCTTCAGAGAGAATATCTTGGTTGTAGAGTTCCACTGTAACCAAGTAGGCAGGGAAATTGTATTAATAGCTCAAATATGTTTGTGACTGTGATGGTAGGAAAAAGAAATATGTTTTACAGAGGAGATGAAACCTTCAACATAAATTGCCATTAGGGCAAACAAATTGACTGTGGTGTGTAAAGATACCCACTTAGCTCTGAACAAATTAGCAAAATGTGTAGGAACACTATTTGTGGTGTAGTATTTTGTGTGAGTAAAGTGTTGAGAAATTACTTGTATGTCTGCAGGTCTCTGTGTTGGGCTGTGTTGAATGCAGGTGAGGTGGTGATCCCTTGGGAACTGCAGGTCAGCAGATTCCAGTCTAGATTCAGAAATTTTGTTTTCTCTCTCTATGAGAAATAGTCTTCAAAGACTACACTTACACAGTAATATGTTGGGGAAACTTGAGTCCTAATAGTATTGTTGCATTAGATTTTGATTCATCTTTGAGAATGTTTGTATTGCCAGCAGCAGTTACTAAAGGAACTTCATAAATAGCTTTTAGTTCTAGCTAGCATGCAGACTGTGCTCTTTCTCTCCTGAAAATGGGTGGCAAGAACAATTATTTGGTTATCTTGAAATTGGTATAAATACAGAGGTAAAAACTTGCATTTGTTTTTCAATTATAACCAAGAGTTAGCCTGTGAGCAGACTAGTGGTGAAGCCAGTCCTAGTGGTGATGCAAGAGCTGCTATATGCTCAGTCACTGGCTACACTGTCAGATCTACAAGTTAAAGTGCTCACAAGGTGGAGAGAGGTCTTTCAGACTTTATTTATTTATCTATTTAATTATTCATTGGAGATCAGTTGTCTCCTGATTAGATGGCAGTGACTGTAGTATTGAATAACTAAGGTAAATGAATAAACCTGGCTGAAGTAGTCCTACAGTTCTTGGCTGCATTAGGCATCTTACTGTCCAAAGATGGAAAAGAAGCAGTGAATGTGTGCTTAGAGTGCTGGATCATGTACAGTACAATGGCTCAGTTCCTTGGCAAGGTGAGGAGCAGTCTGTCCCCTGCAAATTCTGATTCAAATCCAGCTTCTTGTGTGTGCCATTTGGTAAAGAGAAATCAAACACAATTTAATTATCCTCTTAGTCCTTGGATGTAGTTGCAGTATCCTTGGGCTCGGCCATTGGAGAGGATGAGTGGGTGCTTCAGGCCATCTTTATGCCAATCAGCATTTTTTGGGCCAGGTTCTCTGTTCCCAGCTCAGGACACTGATGGATAGCTTCTATTTGTTTTATCATTGAATGTCTTTTAATCTTAACATTGACATTCTCAAGGATTCAAAGTCTAAAAGTCAGTTCCCAGACATCAGTAATCACATTAATTCAGGCAGTCCCCAGTAGGAGTCATAAGCCTGGTGTTAGATTATATTTCAAGCTTCTCTCAGTAATCTTTAACTTTATAAACTTTATTCTTTTTTGTGAGGTGAGAGCTTCAGGTACAGTTTCGTTCCAGGAAATACATTTGGTGACAGGGAAGGAAACCACCATGACTAGTTTATTTTGGCTATGTTGTACCTTAAAATGTGTTTGTTTTCTGATCATGGCTTACCTGTGATTGCAGCAAAACTATTCTGTAGTGTTAGAGCCTGAGTTAGCATTTTCCTTCCTAAATCAGTCTGTGTCTAATTTTGATTTAGAAATTCAGTTGGTTTTAGGTTTTAGAGATCCTGCTGTCCCATTGATTCTTCTAGAGGTGTACTAACAGTGATGAATTTAAATTTTGTTTGCTGTGGTGCAAATGTAAAAGGAACCTACATAGCTTCCATGGGGATTAGAGGCTGGGAATCTAAACTAATGAAAAAGTAGCTGGAGTAAAAGCAATGTGGAAGTGTTCTGATACAGGATATAAGTCAGAATAATACAGAAGAATACAGTACAATACAGTAATTCAGATTTTTCAAGAGCAAGTTAACTTCTTAAAATTTTACAAAGTGTCTAGTATAAAATAATATTGTTTTGTTTAATTTTATCACCACTCTTTTGCAGAGTTGGTTGTCCCTTTTATGTCAGCAAATGTTGCTTTTGATTGTTTAAAGGTTCATAGCAGCTGGAATCAAATGCTTTACTCTCAAACAAGAGTGATTATTAAGAAGTTAATCTCTGATCCTGCTGGTGCCAGCAATATTTAATGTCTTTTAAATAATTAAAAATGCTACTGTGAGATCTTGTAGATAGATAAAATGCACAGTTAAAGCAATTAACAGCATAAGGTCTAGGCAAATGAATTGTTTGATCAAAGTCCCATTACCAAAAAATCCCAAACCAGCCACCACTGAAGTGAACACCCCACCCCCCCCAAACTTGTGTAATACAGGCTTGATAACTGTTCTCTGCTAAAAAGATTGTGGATAATTCAATTTTAGTTAGAGCTTTGACTTCTTTGTGTACTTTAATAACAGTTTTAGGAATTAAGGGACTATTTTGGCCTTTCATGTGTCCATGAAAAAGAGATTTGGAGGAAGAAATCTCTTCAGGGCTCTGTTGCAGAATTTTGTTGCTACCATATCCAGAAAAATCTTCATTGTTTTCTGGGATGTGGTAGTAACAGTAATAGGCCACTGTTGTCCATTTGGTAATTCATGGTTTCCTTTCATTTTGATTTTTTTCTCTACGTGGCAGTGTAGTTGTGATAGAGATGTCCACTATGACCTCTAAGAAGAGTGGCTTTCCCAGACATCACAGTTATCAGAATTATCTTTCAAGAATGCTTCTTAGTGTGAATTAATTCTGATATATTCTAATCTGTTTTCTTAACTTTTGATTATCAGAAGCATTACAATTAAAAGCAAAAATTTTAGTGATTGTTGGAAATTTATTCAAGGTGCTTTAAATTGCTTGGATTTCTTTTGGTTGGTGACCATCTGTTGGAAAACTTTGAAAATACCCTCACTGAAACTTAGTTAAAGAAAATAAATTATTTTGCTCTTTGTCAAGAATCATCCAGTGCTCAACTTACTCTCTGGAATAGGAATGTCTAATTGTGCTAGGTTAAAATGTAAGATGTGCCCAAAGTATGTATTCTGTCACCATCTTCATGAGCTGTTGAAACCAGGTGGGGCAGTGTTTCCCTTATCTGCTGCTAATGGCTCATCAATGCCTTGCCACATGACTCATAGATAACGCCCCCGGGAGCTATCTCTGTTTAATGGGCCATCAAGGACCCATCACATGACTCATAGAATTATAACAGCCCATTGTGAGATGCTCCACCCAGGGGGAGGAGCCAAGCACTCCCACATGGATGTAATCCAGGGTTTGGGACAGCACTGGAGGCTTTTTCCCCACTGGATTCCCAGAGGACAAGTGCTACCAGACCTTCTCTTCAGGATTACTGCTTTGACAAGACCATCTCATCTGGACTGCTGCTACCACCCTAACAGGGTGTCAGGTTGTATTCTGACTCTGTCAGTATTTT